>JAVQJL010074558.1:0-16962 GCA_036024295.1 Nannoperca obscura | reverse complement strand
TGTGTGTGTGTGTGTGTGTGTGTGTGTGTGTGTGTGTGTGTACTTTCTGTGTTTTGTATTTAGTCTGTGGTGCCAGCGTGTTTCTTCGTCGTGTTTTTGAACTTTAATTTTCCATCTCGGGACTGAAGTCGTTGCAGTGGTGTGATCATCTGGGTGCGGTCCTGGTGCTTGTTTTTTTTCCCCACTTGTCATATTGCACAAACCTCCGTCCCTCCCCATCTTCATGCATTACATGTAGTTTGTTCAGGTTTATCTGTAAATGGCGTCATTCCAATGTTAGTGAAATAGCATCTGACCTTCTTATTCTTATCTGCAGCATGACTGGTATCACTAGGTTACCATAAATGTATTGGAAGTAAAGAATCCCTTTTTAAAATAATTGTGCATATTATACATGTTTCATGTTAGCTTAGAATAGTGTGTGTGTGTGTGTGTGTGTGTGTGCACACCCCCACCAGACCTAACAACACAATATACTGACCTAAATTACATACATACAAATATAAACACATTATACAGATATAGAACCATCATAACCCAAACAAAGGCCTGTGTAGGTTTTTAGGATCAGAGGAGAGGGTAGAGCTGTGGTGAAGTGTACCTGCCTTCTCTCTCCAGGCGGCGATGCCGGAGCAGCGGGCGGCTCACGCAGACAGCTACCGGCGGATCGGTGGACTGTAACACCAGCGTCTGTCCCTGCCCTTCACTTTTAGCCTCTTTGTCCTGCTCTTCCTCCGCTGCGTTTGGACTGCGGCACCATGCCGCCACACGTTCTACATCCTTATAGGAGATTGTGAACAAATGTGGTGCCTGATTTTCTTTTTAAAAAAAGGCATGAATGTGTAGTTGTATTATCCTGCTGCTAGGTGGCAGGAAAACACAGAAAAGGCTCCTGAGGTTTTTTCCCCGAATGGGATTTTGACTCAAAATAATGGCGTTACCATCGAAAATGTAACATCAATCACAGAGTACATCGATGTCTCTTGACATAATTTGACTTTTATAAGGGCTTTTTTTGTGCTCACTGTCGTTTTAAATACAGGGAATCTTTTTAACACGGTGTATTTTCTGGGAATGTTCTGTTATGCACTTATTATACCATTTATCCGAGACAGGGTTTGTACATCCTCAGAGGCTCAATCTTGTGTGACAGCTTGCCTTATGATCATCTAGAGGAGTGTTAAGTTGAGGCGAGGTTAGTGCCCAACAGCCTTCTGAGCCTTTTCTAACAATCAAGCATTTTCAACATGTTGTCAAGGTCACAATTGTCAGGTTCTGTTACCGTCTGTGTCCAGTCAGGGTTTCTAGAGATTTCTTAATGAAGGTACAGAGTTTTCACCGTTTGTCTTTTTGTTGTTTATGCCAGTATTTCTTATAGGACACTTCACGTAGTCGAATGTTTCCTCATGCAACCAAAGTAAATCACATCTTTCTGGGGTTTTTTTTGTTTTTTCCTAAACAAGAACTGTTCAAACATGACACACTACTGTTAACTTTAAAGTTCATCTGGTATTTATTAAGAGAAAATCCACATGAACTAAATCATTGTTCATCTCCAGTGTCGTTACATCTATTGTCGTATCTGTGTTTTGGTTTTTGAGTAATTTAGTGAGTCTTTCTTTTTTGTTTTTGCACCATGTACACCATGTAGACTTAAATGTGTTTATTATTTTGTTATTTATTTGAATAGAATCATGTAAGGGTTTATTTTATTTATGCATTAAATTATTTTTTGTAGAGGTATCTGGAATACGTGGCATAATTTTATACCTATTTATATTTTATTTATATATTCTATTTTTTTGTTGTAGTGCATCGTCCTTTTAGAAAATGTACCGGACATCATTTCATGCTGAGATCAAGTTGAAATAAATAAAGCATCTAGCTCATTTGAATGTGGTCTGTACGTTGTTTTGATTATTCTCACTCACGTTTTTCAGTGTTGGGGGTTCAGATTTCGTCTGAATCTTATTGCATTCGCAGCAACTTGTTGATATCGCTCACTGTCTTCTCACCAGGATGAAAGGGAGAGGAAGATGAAGAATATGGAGGAGCGAATGAGGGAAATTGAACTGTCGCTGCATAACGTCAAACTGCTGCTCAAAGAGAAGGTTGCTCAGCTGAAAGACCAGGTCAGTTCAAAAAGCTCATTCATCAGAAATAATAGTGTTGTCTCTTCAGGGAAAATCAAATCGTGCATGTAATTCTGAATCATCAAGAGTTTTCTCAGAAAAGTTGTGATTTATAGTTTTTTTTTTTTTTTTTTTTTTTTTTTTTTTTTTTATAATTGACAACCAAAAGATCAGAAGCCAAGCAGAATCTGAAGATTCACCTTTCCAACACAATATATACAACATTTTTTACTTGGGGAACAACATATAAACAACAGCTCCATCTTAGAGCTGCTAAGACATTTTAACTTTTGGCCCCTAACATTTATTTTATTCATAAATAAAAAAAGGCCATGATCAAGACTTTCCGGCACGACCCAGCTGATGTACTATAATTCGTACGGAAGTCAGTTCTTTTTAAGCATAGTGTAAATTGGAGGCATGCGTTGTGACTAATGTAGTGACGTTTTATGAAGAAAAACTAAAGTGACAAAACGAGTACCATGACAAACAAAACACCTTCTCAAAGCGGGGAAATACTATTTAGTTTGAAGTTTAGTGCAGAGTAATCTCTACAGTATATTCATCGACTTAAAAATCCATTTAAACATGGCAGAATGAATGAATGAATGAAAATCCTAAGCAAAACACAACCAGAGAAAAAATATAAGTGATTTTACAGGGCCGTTAAACTGTGACTGATTGTTTTACAGAGATTAGTGAAGGAAGTGTCAATAGTTTGTGTCATCTGATAAATTCCACTGTAGAGGTCTTTCAGCTTGAATTGCATCGCTCAGCTAAATATTCCCAGCTATGCTAACAAAGTGCTTTTATCTGTATGATAACGATTTTTTTTTTTTTACAAAAAAAGCTGACAACCTCCTTTCCCCAAAAAACTATTCTATAGCGAGAGCTACAGCTTGTTATTTCTAGGGGGTTTAGCAATAGTATAAAGCTTATACTTGTGTTTGACAGTGGAGCAATTAAGTTGATCTCAGCGGTGAGTCAGCACACATTTGCTTTGTTTATATCTTTTCTGAAACATTTCTTTAAGTCTGTGACATATTATTGGCAATACACTGTAAGTAAATTCTTCATATACTGCAGTTTAGAAATCCTGAAGGAGTCGTTTTCTCTTTAGTGTAAAACCAGAATAATGAGACATCAAAATGCCATTAAAACCACATTAGTCACATTGTGGTTCCAAATGTAGTAGTGTTCATTTATCCACCTACCCGTTCTGTGGCTGCTGCATGCTGGCATGGCCCTGTGAGCGCGCAGTGTTAAGTTTAGGCGAGTAGGCCACAGGTTTTATAGCAGGTCCTGAGTTGGCACTACCACCACCTGCTGCAAATGGCCTCGCCATCTTGTTAATGGTTGTGCTGGGGGCAAAGGAGTACTTTGGCTGAACAGAAGCCGGAGCATGCGAGTCCTGTGGGGGTGTGGGAGTGGGAGAGGATGCAGCACAGCGCACAACATGCCGTTAAGACATTTTAGACACAGTAAAAAAGTTCCCTCTGCTGTTGCACAATCCCAAGCTTTATGTTAAGAAGGCTTCCAGTGCTGCCCAATCTTTTCTCATAGAAAAAAATGATTACTCCGGGGTGCAGAAGCCGCTCTGTCAAAGGCAGCTGGCTTTTCTCTGCACATGGAAGAAGTGCTTAAGTGTGAACACTGCCATTTTATTTGTGTTGGCGCTCTGCCATGGACAGGCCAAAATAATCTGCAAGGCCGGTAAAATGAAAACTCTCAAAAGTGAGAAACTGTCATATTTGACTGACACGTCTCGCTAATGAGATTTCTCACTGAGAATTATGCACGGTCTGCAAGAAATGACTTTGTGAAGGTGTTATGTTCCAGCTTCTTCACACACAAAAAAAAACAAATACAGTGTGCGGCACAAAGCAGTTCATGACACCACTGTGTTATTCACATTGTAATCAGTTGGGCAAGTAGCTCTTTAGAGGTTCGACAGTGAAACTAAATGCATCAGTAAAACTCTGGTATCGGGGATTGTGCAAGGCATCACAAAATAAAAGCACAGGAAATTCCACAAGCAATATTCACAACACTCCATCCGTCAAACAACTCATTTAGCAACTCACTGGTGCTTTGCTAATGCACAGTGCATGGACTCTGTGAGAGCCTGACAGGTGAATCCGATGAATTTAAACACAAAGTGACATAACACGTTGTTGAGGCCAATTGTGAGCAACAATTAAAAGGAAGTTTCAAATTCAATCAGTGTCACCGGAGTCCAGTAGCACACCATGCCAAAGTACCCGAGTGCACATACAGAGGTGAGCGCAATGTTTCGGACAAATAGAGCCTTACCTTCTGGTCTACACCCGCTTTGAAAGCTCTGTGAAAAGAAAAGACAGGGAAAGTAATCAGACCATACGTCAAATTTAACTTACAGTTACAATACTTAGCACTATAATTTCATTTCTTTCAAAAGACAACCTGTGTTTGAGACAGCTGTCCTGTGTTGAATCTCCTTCCAAAATAGTGTTTTTATATAAAACTGAGCAATTTGAGTATATTAGTCAAACTAAAAAAAGAATAATTACAATGTATTACAACTAATGCTGTAACACTATTCCTGAAACTAAAACACAATCATGTTCTGCTTGTATTATGCATTATATTTCATTTGAGTTACAATGAAAAAATCTATACATTTTTTTACAAGATGCGCCTTTTTGTTGTAGTTTCGGCCATATTTCCTATTGGTTAATACAACAAGTCTACTTACATGCCTAAATAACCCACTTATCTGAACCAAAAAAAAAACTAAAACAGAAGAGAATGCACGAAAAAACATCCACAAAAAAAAACAATTGTTGGATGCAGGATGTTTACAGCTGACAGTTATAATGGTTCCAACTTCCTTTGCTTTCATATCTAAAAACATGTGGCTTAGATAATTGGGTTACACTGGGCTTTTTGCTTGCTTCGCTTATGTTAGTAATGCCCCATGGACACCGCTGTAATCCTGTCCTCTTATGCTAATAAACAATTAAGCTTATCAGCAAAGTTGGTAACAAGCGGCAGAAGTGATGGGAGAAAAGTTCTCCCTCTGTGGTGGCATTATAAAAACACCCAAACCTCACCACTTTTCACACAGACTGTCTGCAGATTCACCCACCCAGCTGAGAATACTGCGAGTGCCACAGTGTACACTTCTTAACTCTAATCCCAAGATTCACATTACTCCGGTGCCTTTGCTGACTGGAGCAACACAGCAGACGGTTCATTAAAATATCTTTGCACATTAACCATGGAGGCGCCCAGCTTTACATTGCCGGTGGCTGCTAAAATAGCCAAACATAAACCACTACTATCTCCTGGCCAATGTTTGCATGCTAAACAGAGCTACAACAGGGCAATGCTAGAATGAACCAGCCTTGCCGTCACCCTCATTGTTTCAGGCCACACACACACACACACAATCACACGATAATGGGCAGCGCTTCCTGTGACAATGAGAAATATATAACTGCTCATGTCATTGCCCGCTCAACCACTGAGCAATGTTAAAGACATGATGACGACAGGGCTGTACAGATGCAGAGAGGAGTGAAGGGAAGGCATGCTGACATGTCTGTGCGTGTCACACTTCTGGGAAGCCAAGTCAATGTGACGTTTATAGTGTTTCAGCTTGCCCTAACCCACAATTTGATGAGTCACACTTACAAAAAAATCAGGGATACATGGAATGTGTATGGCAGCGGTTATCTACTGTATATATATATATATATAACTGGACTTCAGTGAACGAACGTGGAGGCGAGCATGGAATGAGTCAGTTTTGCTTGGACCAGGTTTGACCTGTGCTGAAAATGAACACGTACACTCCATTAGGTCATTTCCTCCCTCATTTCATGGGCCACTTATTTTAGCTGATGCATGCTTGGCTTTCAAGCCGATGTTAGATAAAGTCAGACATTTTCCCACAATAAAGAAAAGTCTCCCATGGTACTGTAATCAACTTTGCACACATCACTGACATAACCACAACCGTCTAGGCCAATCACTGACAGGGAGCATTGAAATATGGACCAAGTGTGTCCCTGCACTGTAATTGCAACATGATCCGCTTTCTTTAAAGCCAGAAATGTCTCGGCCATATTTCTTTGATTCCACGCCCCATGAAAAGGCTCTGGATAAAGCCTAAACCTTACCATAAAAAAGAGACAGGAGATGATCATTTTGTATTGAACAGAATGAGGCGCTAAACTAAACAATAGACCACATCTCATCACCGTGCAGCTGTCCTCCTCTCGACATAAAAGAAACTGTGGATGGCAGCCAAGACGCGAATAAATAAAAGTGACAATAGCACTTCTCCGAGAAGTGTTTCAGGAAAACAATATTTGCTTGTCTTACAATATAATAACAATAGGAAAGGGCGAGATGAGGAGAGGGGCCGGGGATTTGTGGGACGGGATTCATGGGTAAAGAAAAATAATAAAAAAGTGTGGAAGAATGTGAAATATTTTATATAAGCATAGTGTAATATATATTATGTCTGGACTCGAGGAGAGTGGAAAAAAAGTGTCGGCAAACCGGAGAATGCAGGAAAAGTATGGACGATGTTAAGCGAACATACTGAGATCAAAAGGTAAAGGAAGAAAATAATTCTCATTAAATACACGTACGACAGTAACAATATTTTCTGCCATTAACTGAAACTAAATATCACACATAGAACCAGCAAATAGTTTTAATATGCAATGGCTCCAACACATCATGTCACACATCAACACCCTCATTTCATCTTCCTTCACAAGAGAAAATCCAAGAAAAACTCTCAAACCACTGGAGGGGATGAATCATAGACCTAAAGGGGGATAACTACAGCAAACATTCAGACGGGGGGGCACATCTGGCTCATGTATGATAACTGACTAACCCTCATCCATCCCTCTGCAGAGAGCATGACCTCACTTTCCTTATCCCCCCCCCCCCCCACCACCACAGAGGCCAACTAGATCCTCACTCTTTTTCTAATTCTTCCTCCCTTTTCACACTGAAACTCTAACCCATCAGTCCACTGCTCTCTCTCTCTCTCTCTCTTTCTCACTCACTCCTTTTAAAAAAGGCATTTAGTAGGTTGAAGTGCAGTGTGACCCCTTTCTGCAGGAAACACACACACACACACAAAAAAAGAAAAACATGCAACATCAGCGATGTGTCTTGTTGTTCTGCATGGAGAACAGGAATTGCAGGTCTTTGCTAGAAAAGAGCCTGATCTTTAGTCAAAGCTCAAGCAGATAGAGTAACTCTGGGCATAATACATCTTAATGCATCCTATTCCCCACCTCAAAAATCTGCCTTTGATCCCCCTAAGTTTAACATTCTCTGTACTCTGCTCTAGCTCCACCCCCTCCCCTTCTTATTCATCTTTCCTCTATTGTTCTGCTCTTTTTTCTTCTGTCATTTAGGGTTTTCTCACCTTTCTTAAGCTAATTTATTAAAACTCAACTGACAAACTAGCTTAATGTATTTTCCTTTGCATTCTTTTTTTTATTTAGCACCTCTAAATATTGATGTCAATACCACCATTATCTGTTTTATTTCACATTTGTTGTGTAATAAGGCTGCAACGAGCTTATAGAATCGATTGTTTTGCTTATAAAATGTCAGAAAATAGTGGAAAATCCCACAGCCCAAGGAGGTGTCCTGAAACCAACAGCCCAAAATCCATATTATTCAGTTTACCGTCATGTTTGACAGAGAAAAGAATCAAATCAGCACATTTGAGAAGCTGGAACCGGCTAACGTTTAGCAGGGACACGTGAACTGGTAGCGCCCACTGGACTTAATGATCTCTGCAGAGGCATCTGCGCTGTATGTTGAACAATATGCAGAAAATATTCACCATGATGTATGTTATGCTTTCTTCTGGAAAGTCATGTAAATGGCCTGCAGCTATCTAAACACACACACAACAAACTAAGTTAACAAAAGGTTTGTCAGAACTTAACACCTGAGTATCTTGGCAGGCAACAACAGAATTAACTAGATGTGAAAATAGCTGCCTTACAGTTGTGATCACAACCTCTACCTATTAACACCACGAAATCAAAATGAGTCCCATGACAGCAGCGAGGCTCATCTTTATTACTTAACAAGTCGGTGCTATCTCATTTTCTGAAGGCTTTCATTCCATCTTTTGGGGGTTATTTGGAGGAAAACCTTTTTCTTATAATTAAGCTCCTGATGAAACATTTTGGCTTGTATTCTACAGAAATACTTTATCAGTCAGACATTTCTGGCAGGAGGTATGTGAGCAGGTATAAGTGCCGACTGAAGGTTATCCAGTGCCAATTAAAATAACTCAAGCAAAAATCCCCCCCCCCCCCCCAGCTCACACTTAACAACAAAGCGGAAGAGTTTCTCTAATTTGATTACAAAAGCTGAGGCATAATGTAGGGTACCTAACCCTAACCCTCTAAAAAATGGTTTATTTCAACTGAACAAAGGCCAGTGTATCCGCCTGACAGAAAGTGGCATGCTTATCTGCTGCTAAGTGCAGACTACTCACACCTGCTCTTGCTTCTTTAGGATGATAAGAACATAATATTTCTTTAATACTAAACTAGGAAGAATACAGAGAGCATGTACCTACTGCACAATCCTCTTATTACTTTAATAAATTATAATTTTAAGAGGTTGTTAACCTGCATCTGGATTTGAAATAGACTGATTGATGATAATGCAGAATTTTAAAGAATACCTAAATCCTAAACAAGGTTTAATTGTTCAGAATTCAGACTCATGACCACTAAGTTATAGCCATTTCAATTCATCATGCTGCTGTCAGAACTATGAGCAAAATGTTATCGTATTTTGCAGGTTGATCTGACCACCTAAATATGCTATGCACAGTGCCAATTTTGTAACTGGATACAATTTGTTTGAAAAAAGATGTATGCATAGAATTGGGCACCATTTTAGGCAAATATACAGGTTGGATGAGGAAACCAAGACCAAAAAGAAGTCTTACAGTTTTAGGATTGATGAGCAAAAGCATAAAATGCTTTATTAATGACCGTATGGTAGTGCTATCTCTACCAAAATCTATTTTCCCCCCCTTTTTTTGAGCCTTAGGGGAAATGAAATAAGTCTGTGGGACCATAACTTTAATATCAGTGTGTTTTGCAACTATCTGTCATATAAAGACAAACTTCAAGGACATTATGGTGTTTTATCTCTCCAAAGAATGAAGGAGGATATGCATTTTGTGGTGATTTATGCTTCTGTGTTTGACCGAGATAAAATGGAGGGTGAGCGATCGCGGAGTGTTTTGTTGCCAGATGGCTTACTTGCTGAGGGTGAGGGTGAGGGAGTCTGTTGCTGCTCTGATCTTGTTTTGTGCCTCCACGTGGGTCATGTTCTCTGCATTGGAGTCATCGATGGACACCACCCAGTCTCCCACCCCAACACCGGCCTGAGCTGCCTTCCCGCCCGGGGTCAGCTGGAGAAAAACAGAACACAGGGAGAGAAACCAGAGGTACGTGAGCTTTTTTATTTCCACAGGAGATGACAGTTATGTGGATGTAAACATGTTCAGGGGTAGCGCCAGGGGCACCATTGTTTTGTTATACATGTCTAAAAAAGAAAAACACAGACTACATTACTTCCTATTGTCTCACATTTTAGCACTTCAAAAGCAAAATGCAGGAAATCTAAAAACACGTCATGTTCGTCTGACTCTGCCGCAACGTCCACAACAACACTTAATGATCAACTCAGGGGAGTCTGTATGTCTGGGTCTGACAAGCCAGACGAGATATTTCACTCAACTCTGTCGGGAACAGGCATTATAGGTCATCATGATGTCATCAGTCATCAGCATGTGATTCACTGCAGATGTGACTGTCAAAAGAACTCTTGAAAGTCGCAGTCGTGTTACAATAGTCACATCATTTACTGGAACGGCCCGTCTACTTTTCCCCCCCATCCACACAGGTATGAGCTGTTTCACTGACAAAAGAATGACATCATGCTCTCGGGCTTTCACGCTGACTGCACACATATTGAGTCAGAGCAAAGGGCTGGAGTCTTGTTACAAAACAGAAAGAAGTTGACAGTCTATATAGGTAGTAATGCTTGTCTACATGTACACAGACTACACTGTCGGCCGCGTAGATTAGTGGTTCTAGACGACGTGGCAGAGAGGCCAAATCGTGTGTTTAGTAAGGGCTTAGTCAGCTTGCCTTAACGAAACTCTAGACTTATGTCAAATTCTCAGATAACCAGAGTACAAAGTGTTCAGCATCAGATAAGCATGCGAGTGCCAAGTTTTCTGGCAAAAAAAAAAAATTCCCTATTAGGATTACTCTCTGATGTCGTGGATCCCTGCAAGTGTTAGCTCATCAAAAGCTAAGAGGACTCAGCGGTTCAATCAATAGTTTTCTGCCGTGTTCAGCTAAGCTATCACACTTGCCTCTTTGATTCTGCACATTAAAACACAAACACTTGTGTTAGCAGGGAGGTAATATGCTCTGTAAACTGATGACAGCTCAGGCTGAAAGAACTACTCCGCAGCCCACAAAGACAACAAAGCTAAAGCCTGCCTTGAATCAAAACATGGCAATGCTAAAAATAGGAAGAAATGCATTCCTCAGAGGCAATCCAAGCTACACTTATTTTACAGCCAAGTTCAAACATCACTTTAATTGCCTTTGATTTGCACTCACTGGAAGCAATTAGAGGGGCTGAGAAAGAAATAATTTCTCTAGTTTAGAAATAACTTTTTATTTCCAAGTTTTAACAGCTTACACTAGGGAGAAACAACTATGACACGGACACTAGTGACATGTTCGGAAAAGTGACATAACCTGGCGTAATGCCACCGAGATCCACCGAGCCGCAACCCCCTTTTAACCATTATACTAAAGGATACTAAAACTTGAGCACCTTTTCATTTTACCAAAACAATGATTGTGATAGTGTTAAACAACAAAAACAAAACCATGAACAACAAAAGCAGTGAAAGCCTCGAGGGAGCTGTGGTTGTTCAACTAATCAAGAGGTGTTAAAATGTTACTAGCCTGTACAGCAACATTTCTGCATTAACAGAAAACCCCACCACTGTGCGGCATTTTTTCACAAAGAATAAAAAGCTCTTCATGCAATTTATATTGAGCAACAAAAGCTACCACAGGCTAACCTTGGAGGTTAGGTGGTACTTTGAGTCTATGGAAAGAGCCGGAGGTATTCCAACTTTGATAAAAATATAATGGGATATACAGACGGGGTGAAGAATTCAATGAAAACATTTGCATTTCTTCTTTTCTTGCGTTCCTGGTTTATTCAGAGCACAAGGGGTAACTGAATGGTTTGATAAATATAAGAAAATGATGGAAATCATTTGGTAGGCAGTCATCGGATCTCAACCCAATTGAACGGCCACGGCAGGTTTTGGAACAATATATTAGCTAGACAGACAAAACAATAAAATGACTGAATGAGACTTTGAAATTCTATACCAACAAGCACTGAAGCTATTCTGGATGCTTGTGGTGGTCCGACACCTGACTGACATTTTATGTTGGTTTTCCCTTCAATTTGTCACCAATCTGCGTGTACAATAAAATTACAAACCCACCATCACAAATGCAACCTATACTGCAGAGCTCTAATTGTAAAAAGGTGAGATAAAAGCAGAACATATGAAGCCTTGAAGATTGTACATGTATGTGAATGTGTGTCTGTGTGAGCCGAGCTGCTGATGGACACAGACACCTGTGCTCCTGGCTCAGGTTCAGTGTGCAGCTGCTCCCTCACTTGAGAAGGCAGCAGTTAAAGTTGCTGCGCTCAGACTTTTGGTTGGTAGGGGGCGGACGGAAACCCAATACCCCCTGAGCAGTTTGTCAATACGCCGAAAGGACAGTGGAAAACATGTTCCTGAATGCAACACACTGCGCTGTACGTCGGAACAGCCAGATGACGGTTCAGCCACAACGTAGGATAACGTCATGTAGCAGCGATGCCACAAAAGATGACTTCTTGATATGGCCAATTCCTCTAACACGTACACGTAGCAAAGGAGAAGAAGATTCATCCTCCTGGTCATCAATGATGTTGTGCAAACATGATTAAAACTCCTTCACACTAATTGCATGACGTTCGTGAACGCCTTCAGTTGCACAGCTACAGGGTTAGCCCAACAGTCACTACCCTGTTTCAACGTTTTTTTGGCAGTGCACAGCAGCAGAACTGTTTTGGTATGCTATCGAATTTCAAAGCATTAGCCAACCTTTCAAAATGCAACGTCTTGAAATTCACCTTTGAAGTGCTTCCCCTGGCTGACCCTGCAGGTGAGCCAGGGCCTCATACTCGGTGCCTACTCTTGTTTTAGGTTAAACTAATAATGCACTATAAAGTTTATCTACAGCTGTAGATATACCAGCCGTGTAACTCTGCACCACCTCACTTTTATTCTTTCCAATGGCTATTTGAAGGCCAAGAGACAGTCTGTCCTTACATCACTCACACAGCACAGCTGATGCAAAGCCATAAATATCCCTCTGGGAAATGGAAAACCAAACCTGCAAGTATGTGGTCCCCCCCGTAATGACTGCAGTGGAACACCTAGCACTAACTCACCTTAAAACTGCACTGATCATGAACATAAGACATTCACATTCAAATAGCCACACAAGAAATGCCCCCTGTGGGCAATCCATCAGCAAGTACTGAATAATTAAGTTACCCCTCTAACAAGGCCTCATTCCCCAGGTTTGTGTGTGTGTGTGTGTGTGTGTGTGTGTGTGTGTGAGAGAGTAAGAGGGAGGGGGGTGTTTAAGAGTATACAAGTGATAAAGCAACAGATGGTCTACAAGTCAGACAGAGATGCACAGAGAGAGAAACAGGAATAGATGACTCAATGACACATCCAGCTGTGGTGGTGGAGAGACCTTCACAAATCTCTCCACTCGATTGACGTGACATCATCCGTAATTTCCTCTGAACATTTGATTTCAGCGGCGTGGCATGCGTTTGTGGATCGAAACCAGATGGTGCTCAGGAAGCTCAGTTATGGCATCATAATGTTTATGGTATCGCCACGGCACGAGATCTTGGGCAGATGTACGGAGAAACTCCTCTGAGGGGTTGTAGAGCCGCGCCAGACTGGGGTAGACCCAAATGAAGCAGCAATGAAACGTGTTACGATTACTACTGGCTTCCGAAATTTTATACCTTTCCTGTTGAAGCAGGATGTTGGGGAAGACGTGCGAAGAGAGATATAATTTTAACGCAAGTATACCTCTGTCTTCTGAAGGTCACGGATGTCTAGAGAATTTCAAGAAAGAAAACGTTGGCACAAAAAGGTTGTTAGAAAAGGGCAAAAGAGACAGTGGGACGTTTCTGGAGGCAGGATCATGCCTCCTGGATGTTTAACCCATGATTGATCCATCAGATGAGACGGCCGTTAGGCGATCGTCCTTTAGGGTTCACGGACACCCGAGCCCGAAAACACTACTGCAAGACCACAGAATTACATTACATTACATTACATCCACATAAAATTTCAGTTTTTCTAGTCAAGAAAAAAAAAGTGCAGATTTTACACGTGAAGCCCAGTTTACAAGACATGTTTACTACTCACTCTGAAAATATTCGTATAATGTCTCCTGTGGCTTTGAAGGAGCTTTGAGAAGTCTGACGAAATAACCCTGATGTTATTTCGTTTGGGTTTTGAGACTGCACATTTATAAATGGAAATCCCACGTTACATCTTCTTGGTGTGCAATTTAAAAAGATGTGGGCGCTGACCGGCCAGGGTGGTGTAATGCTAAACATGCTATTGAGCTCATTTTGGAAAATGTAGGATCCAGTGTTTTTCCAAAAAAGTTCCCAACTTTATAAAAGTGCAATACTAAAAATTGAGTACAACATTAAATTCCCAAAGCTTATAGAAATGTCAGTTCACCAGTGCCAAGCAGCTTTCAACCAATGTTCATCCCAGGCTAGGGGGAGGGGCCAAGAGGCCAGATTTACTGATACGTCCAGCTGTGCTCAGTATCACCATGTGAGTTTGAAAGGAGTACAATGACATTTCAGTTTAACAGAGAAAAGTTCTCATTATGTTTTCTTTTTCCTTTGTTTTTTCCCTTAATAGGACTGTGAAAGGTCAAAATTTCACTGGTTGGAAGTTTTTAATGCATCGACTGACACAAGGCTAAGAAAACAAAAAGTGGGATTTTTTTTTTTTTTTTTTTAAACAGTCAAATAAAAGTTATGTACATATTTTTTCAGTTGATAAATGGGTGTGCACATATTATGCTAAGGTCAGAAAGTTATTTTTCCTCTCACAGTGACTTAACAATTTGTCTTGGCATGGTCTCCTTTCCTCTGATCTCACTGGGAAAGTATTCCAGTGAGATTGGGGGAGTCCATCATATGCACGAGAAAAGTGACTATGGAAGACGTATTAGACACAGAAAGGAGACAAGAGGATTGTCTGTTGGCAGCGACAGGGTGGGTTTGAGAAAAATCCCAGGAATGCTGAGAAAGCATAGCTTTCCAGGCTCGCAGACAGAGGAAGGAAGGAAACCAGAGTATTCATAGAGCATGGAAACCTATAGGATGGAGACGGATACACTTCCAAGTCAATACAAAGATTATCTGAATCCCCAGCACTTTACTGAACATATTGTTCTGTCACTGTCTGGGTTGAGATGCTTATCTCATCAGCTACAAGCCAGTAAAGAAAGACCACCCACTAAATTCATCCAATGTAAGCCCAGTGAGTGCAGGCCTGGCTTTTCTTCCTGCTACTAAGGAGCACTGTATTTCTTTAAGGTTTACATCCCCTTGTTGGGTTGTTTTTATCATCTGCGACTGTGTGATTCACTGTCCGGTCTTTTATGACAACTGCGGGGACAGCAAACTGCCCTTGAGAAGTAAAGAGAGAAAACCTGTCACATCTTCACAAACCCTGTACCCCGAGGCCTGGTGGACTGCTGGAACGAGCCACAAAAGATATTAGCCACTGAGCAGTCGTTAAGGCTCCAATCTCAGCAGTACTTGGGGTCTTCTAGGAATGGGAGCCACTATCAATTCCACACCAAGCTGCTTAGACAAACCTGGGTCTAACAAAATGTATGGAGAGGCTGGCAGAGAAAGGCTCTGCAAGACAGAAAATATAAGCCATATTTCTGTCCGTGAGGAAGATCATCAGCATGCGTAATGTACCTGGATTGCAGAAAAACTGTCCTCCTGTGCTGGCTGATTACTCATGGTAATTCAACTACAACCACCAACACACCCACTGACAATCACCCTGTACTACTCTGTGCCAGTCTAGACTGAAACTCAACTCCTATATTCCACCTAAAATCCCTGTTTTGTCAAATAAGGTTTTTACATCTGCTCCATCTTTTATGGGTGAAAGAAAAATCTTTCTTCGCCGTGAAGCCAACGGGAACATTGTGTTTCTGAGTTGGACGCCTGCCAGAGAGCCGAGCAGATAGAAGACTTGTACTGACAAGGCCTGTAATAACTGATGCCCTCTCACCACAGGCTTACCTCAACTCTACACACAACTCAGTGTGATGCTACCACCAACACACTGTAGACTACTGTATAGGCCAAACTAATCAACGCAACATAACAGTGCATCATTTGCTTGCAGCTTTTCAACTTAATGTTATATTATTTATAACTGACTTTTGGCAACTACAAAGAAACAAGTGTTTGAAAAACACCTTGTGAGGCTAAAGCCTGACCCATCTACTTACCTATTAACTCCTAATTATCTCTAAAGTAGGAAAAGGCAAATATTGAACAAAATTGCTGATATAAATGTAAAATCAGTCTAACATTTATAGATCAACCCAGCCTGTAAGGTAGCAATATAGCAACGTCAGTGGAGAATGAGTGCGTAATAGAATGCTAGATCAGTGTGTGCGCGTGCAATAGCTGGCGGCAATGTTGGAATGATTTTATGTGTGCGCATGCATGTGTGGCTGCAAGTGAGAGCCTGTGTGTTTGTCAGGCAAAGCAGCACAGCACTTATATGGCCTGGAAAGTGGTTGCTGCTCTCTTCAATAGCGACGGTAGTTGACAGAGTATTTGAAAATTAATTCAGTCAAGAGTTAGTGACCGAACATGGAGAGTATAAAGCACTGCGGGGGGGGAAACAAATCGACAGCCTGTCCTTGTGACCAACTAATAGTATTAATGCAAAGGCACTGGATGTTAAGGCTAACTGGGTAAGGGCGCACACACACATGCGCACACACAAAAAGAAACAGCACAATCTGCAAACGGTGGCATGCAAATGCTCAGGTAGGGTCGTTATGTGGAGACCAAGACCACTAAACACTAACAGAACCTTGTAAATAAGCCATGGGTTTTATATAGAAGCATGGATGAACATATATTACTGTAAAAAGATGATGATCCTCCATGCAAGTCTTCCAGAGTGCAATGACCACAATAATCACAGATGCAGAGAAGTACAAAAGTTGCCTCCAGTAACAAAAAGTTTCTTACCCTTGATACGGTGAGGGGCATGCTGAAGTCCTTGCCACCCTGCAGCCTGAAGCCCCAAGGCGCTGGGCCGCTGAGGGTTACAGAATATGCGTTCATAGCCTTGGGGAAGACAAAGGAGGAAACAGTG
Source organism: Nannoperca obscura (assembly GCA_036024295.1). NCBI lineage: Eukaryota > Metazoa > Chordata > Actinopteri > Centrarchiformes > Percichthyidae > Nannoperca > Nannoperca obscura. The sequence continues at coordinate 210 of JAVQJL010074558.1, read as the reverse complement.
TCTTAATTAGTCAGAATGGTTTGAGGCCACACATCCTATTCTGGTTGTCTGATTGTTTCTAACAAACAAACAAACAAAAACAAAAAAAACACGTTACATACAGAAACTGACATTGAAGTTTTCTTTTATGTTAAATCTTGGGGGGGGGGGGGGTGTAAAGAAAACCCTGTTAAAAAAATTAAATAAAGGGGTGATTTGGTAGAAAAAAAG
>JAVQJL010074553.1:0-44809 GCA_036024295.1 Nannoperca obscura | reverse complement strand
ATATATATATATATATATATATATATAACTATATATATATATATATATAGATAGATAGATCACATGTGAATGTTATAATAAATATCTTTGCCTTTGTAGAGTCTGGGTGTGTATATGCGTGTGCATCTGTGTCCATATTTGTTTCTGTGTTTGTGAAGATGGAAATGACTCCAGGGCAGAGAGAGGACATATGGTGATGTGGCATGATTCTGGCGTGATGCTAATATGTCAAAACCATGATTTATGAGTTAGACGCCCACAGACAGCCCCGGGAAATTCTCTACAAAAGAGAGGTGTGTGTGTGTGTTTTTGTGTGTATAGTGAAAGCGAGAAATTTTCAGATGTGTCTTGCCTCATTTGGCAACTGAGAAAAATATGATTTCTGGCCAGATTTAAATTTCCAAAGTACATTTGAAAACGTTGTTGATGTTAAAGCTTCTATAGGCGGTGCTCTTATGTGAAATGATGTGTATGTGTCATAATGTGTGTTTGCGGGATTGTAATGTGTTAGAGAGGACACTGAGAAGACATGAGGTCATTGATCATTTGGAAGCCTCTCTAATGTGCATGTCGAATGAAAATGTGTGTAATGTTTGTGTCCGTGTGTGTGTGTGTGTGTTGTGGACACTAATTGGGTGAAGGGCTGACAGTTAGATTGTTTGATTAAGAGAGAGAGGAAGTGGGGAGTGAATGAAGAGGAGACACAGAGAGAAAGAAATGTATCTTAATTGTGAAGGCACACGTCTGATGGTGTGAAAGTGTGTCTAATATGTTTGCCTAATGAAAATGTGTGTAGGGCTGCATGAGAGAGAGAGAGAGGGAGAGCGTAAAAGAGAGAGAAAGTGAGCGAGAAAGAAAGATAGTGTGAAATAAATCCAATAAGCTCCTCCGTCATGCTCCTCTCTTGAGCGTTTTTAAGATCCACTGAATGAAATAAATAAGAGATTCTTTTGCTTTTGTCAGTTTCCCTCTTTCATCTCTCTCTCCAGTGTGCTGCAGTGCCCTGCTGTCGTTCACTTCAGCCCCCATCTTCCCTTCATCCTGTTTTCCCCATTAACAACAGTAGCTAGCTAGCTATAACTAACCACAAAATCACAATCGCTGATAACTAAGCGAATAATTGACTGTTTGCTAAACCCTGCCCCCAAGCAACAATTATCCAATCGTAGCATAGTAAACGTAACTAAGCACGGCAGACCTGTCAAGCTTTCCATTTCTGTGGATGTGGTGTCTTTTTCTTTTTTTTTGCCTTTCAAAAAACAAAAACCCAGGAGCAAAAAAGAATGGATTCAACAATGTGTTTATCTGCTGTAATGTAAAATTTAGCACCATTAGCATGTTTGGCTCACTATCTTACTACCTACAGTAGGAATCTAGCATCACTTCCAAGGACAAGGAGCATTTTATACTACTTGTTTTTGTCCAGTTTAAGTTACATAAAAACTGTCAGAGTCGTACACTCCAGCAAACCAAGCCAACATAACACAAGATATGTCTTTTTGTAATCATGTGTCCAATGATATCATATAGCCATTAAGTCCATATTTAGACTCTTTTGCAGGGTTCTTGATTTTAAAATGAGACAGCTTAAAACAAAAAGTCACCCACAACTGGGTTTTCAACCAACCCATGAAGTTAACATTAGCTTAATTAGCTAGCTAGCTACAGCTGATCAAATCTGCTAGCGATTAAGAGGAAAACAATGGTTACTGACTAGATCTGAGAAGCCTGATTTTGTCTACCCCTGTCTGAAATCAAGAACCCATTGTTTTGAAAAATGCAAAAGAAAGTTGGGCAGTAAATCTGCCACCGTTATTGTAAACTAAAAAAATATGTGAGAACAGAAAGCTTGACAGGCATAGCAACAATAACTAAGGGGGAAGTTCAGCGAACGGTCAATTTCCATTTAGCATTATGTAGCTTGCAGCTGGCTAAGGCTAGCAGTTGCGTAATATTAAACTAAATGAAGTGATGTTTGAACACACTACATAGAACCTCTAGGCTGTGTGTGTGCATGTGTGTTGTCTTCAGGGAAGGTAACTGGCAGGACAAAACATGTTTGTATTTGTACAGCTCTCTCTGTGTTCTCTCATATGGAACAAATGTGTGTCTGTGTGTTATACTATAGTACTATGCATAAATGCCAAGTGTGTAGGCAGGGGAGAACAACAGTAGGCTATATTAGCAACCTGCTGTGTTCCTATCTGTTCCCCATCTCCTTTCCCCATTACATCTTTCTCCTTCTTTTCCCATACACATATTTGTTTTAAATTTCAGCTCATTTTTCTGTCCCTCCAACTTGATCTTTGTGGCAGAAGATTTTGTTGATGGTGTCATAACGAGAAGTCCCATTTGGGAAATACATATAAGTGTGTGTGAGTTGGTGTAAATATTAAATACAACAGTGATAGGGACTTGCCAATTGAAAATGATGCATAATAAAGATTTATTCTACATTTGCTGTCAAATCTGCACAGTGTACCACACATCATTAACAGGTAGCCCACTAATCCCTGTGCGTCAAGTAACACATATAGATTTACTGTGTTTAATAAACAGGCTACCAAAGCCCTGGAGACAAATCCCATGACTTTTCTTATTGTCTGAGGGCTTCTGAGAGCAAAAACTCAGTTATTTTTTGGTGGTTTGATAATGTGTTTTTTCCAACACTGAACATTTGAGAATTTTATAAAACCAGATAATGGAACAGGGGGCAGTGGCACAAGCACTTTGTAAATTCAAACTTAGCCTAGTTATGACATACTGTTGGTGTTTAAATGGAGATTTAACTTAATGAAAACAGGTTGCACAAAAATAACACAATGTACCTCAAATTTAAAAATATGCTAATAATGTTAGCATAAGACCAGATGACAAAATACAGAAAATCACTGTAGCTTGAGATGCTACAGTGACTGTGTACTACTGTAGGAAGGACACAGAATCTAACCATAGGTTAATAAAATGCTGGTGCAACCCAATCCAGAAGTATTTTAAAGGTGTAGAAGTAACAATACTGATATTAAACATATACAGTAAGAGGACAACACAGGAAGCACCAACATCCACATTAGTCAGTTGAAAAGCACATTTGACTGGAAACAAGACAATATGTGATCTTTCAGCATGATTTATTATTCTACAATCAAAAACATCACAATACACATTTTCTATTAGTAAACTATCTCACAAAACACATTCTTACTTTTCTTTTGCAGTATCTTTGCTGTTTTCTGCATGTAAAACCTGCAAATTAACTTCAGGTTATTGTTAAACTATTTGTTGTTTAGCATGTAAGCCCAGCTGAAATCAGTGCAGAAATAAGGTCAAGAGGAAAGTATCAATGTTTAATTGTACTAATAGCTTATCAGACGTTAGTAGCCTTGGTAAAGCTACAGATTGCAAGAGAGAAAAGGTGAAATATAAAGGGAAGCAGGATGAGACTGAGAATGAGAGGAGAATGATTAAGAAAGAGGAAGCAACACAATAAAAACACAAGAAATGGATCTTAGAGAGAAAAGAGAAGACAAGAGAAAAGAGGAAATGGTAGAGAGGGTCAGTCAAGAAAAAGTCCATAGAGAGGTGTAAAGGTCAAGAGAATAGAAAATGAGGTAAGAAAAAGACAGTGAGGAAGTGAGTGAGAGAAGAAGAACAAGAGGGAAGAAGAATGGGGAAAGGTCAAAGGAAAAAATAAAATGACGGGTTGAAAGGCGTGAGCAAAGAAAAGGTCGGGAAAAAAAGGAAGGAGTGAAGGAAGGAGGACACTATTTAACAGTTGGTACACTTTCAGGTCAAAACTGTTTCACCCTGCAGAACCTATAAAACTGTATGAGCGGGTGGGTAGAAGGTTAAACATGTATTTTGTATTTGATGCAAAGTGTCATTATATTTCAGTCCTTGGATATTGTTCTGTCATATTTGCATGTTTTCTATTGCAACTGATACATATATATTTATATAATTTTACCCCTAAACACATAGACTTCTCTGTGTATAAATACAATAATGGAAATGGAAGACTCTTACCCCTATAGACTTGAAAAATATTTATATATGTACAAATGAAGCAGAACACGGCCCTTGTATAATATTTCATAAATAGGTAACAATGACATGAGACATACTTTTATCATAAATTAAGCAACACAAACCCTATTTATGTCTAATAAAGTAATTAACACACAGGTCCATCAATCAACACTTAATATAGCATAAGTCTATGTCATATGGAACAAGATATGAAAGAGAAAGAGAGAGATCATCACATGCATGCATAGTATAATTCCTTATAGTCCTGATCTGGAATTTTTAACACCAAACATAATCATAACGAGTAACTGGGTGATGATTCTGTTACTGGGTCTTAAAACACGGAGAATGGAGCTTCAGGAGGGGAAAACAACGTGTTTGTGTATGTGTTATTGTGGATGTGCGGCAGTTTTCATTTCATGTTAGCTCTCTCAAGTTGGTGCTGTTCGGTCAGGTGCAGATAGAGAAAAATAAGATTTAAAGAAAGATTTATATTAAAGTGTACAGTACTTAACATATTGGAATTACATGCATGTACAGTTACACACTCATTCATTCACTCGGTCACACAAACACACAGGTAGACACAGCTGTCGAGTGCTATCGAATGCTTCAGGGTCTGCGGTTCCCAACAGAAGATGTTATGAGAAGGCGTGATTAACCGTAGGAGATATTTACACCCTCGAACTGAACAATATACAGCTCTGTTTGACAAAGTCACACACAAATTATACTTTATATTTTACAATATACAACATCTAAATAAAAGGAACAGGACAGCGGAGTCAGATCCAGGGAAATTTGTCCAAAGGTGAAGGGGTTAGGAATGATGCTGTGTGTTTGTGTATGCTTATATATAGAAATATGTACAATATATGCATATGTACTCTATATAGTATACATGAGGGTACTGTTTGTGCTGATAGGGAAAAACATTCTAGGCCTGTGTAATGGACCTACAGTACATGTCTTTTGTGCCTCCAGGAGTGAACATTTCACAGTCATTGTCCGCCTTGTTACGCTTCACCTAATAATTCCAACCCTCAGTCATGGATTGGACTGTATGGCTCTGTGTGTGTGTGTGTGTGTGTGTGTGTGTGTGTGTGTGTGTGTGTACAGTACACCAAGCTAGTTGGCATTATAGCCAAAGTAATGTGGTTTGAAGCTGGGAGGCATATTTGCTGAATTTGAGCTGAATTTGAAATAATTGGCTTTATCCAATGAAGCCTTATAAACCACACACAAACATACACACAAACATATGTTCATAATACATATAATAGCATATGGACATTTGTCAAAACATGCACATAAACAGCACTAACACATACATCCACAGATGGGTTAGGAGAAGGAAGTGCAAAATAAATAATTGGGAAAAGCAGCATTGCTGTTGTTATTATTGCTGTTTGTGAAATCGCTCACTTGAGGGTTGTCAAAGCAGCTCCTCGCTTCACTGTGTGTGCATCTGCATGTGTGTGTGTGTGTGTGTGTGTGCATGCTCCACTGGTGACTGCCGCATTGCCAACCCTGTGACACCACATCATACTAGGCTCCCAGTGAGTCCTTGTCAGAAGTACGGATTAGAGCCAAAACAAAAATATATATATATATATATATATAAAAGGAAGGGAGAAAGGGAGAAGGCAAGAGCCAAAGCAAGAAAAAAAAAGGAAATGAGGGACGAAACGGTTTGACAGGCTGTGAAGTTTTGGGATCATCATTAGGCATATTCTTCTGTGATGGCCCAGTGTGAGACGCTCAGTCTGAGAGTGTGTCAGCACTTCCAAAGTGCAAGTCATGACAGTGTACAGGCTGGCTGAAACAGGCAACAATGGTCAAGACACACAATTTTGGACGAATACACAGCGCTCCTCATGGTGCATGTTAAGATGGCTAACAGCCGAGGCAAAGCACACTCAGGCCTGGTACTATGGATGCACTTTGTTAGCTTGTATAACTTTCACTTCTATACAGTTTTACAAGGTGATGAGAGCAACAAGACTTGTAATGTATAAAACAGATAACATTGTGACATGCGGACAAAACTTTCAAATTGGTCGGCTCGTGATTTAAAAACATTTACTGATCTAGAAACAGCAAGGGTACATTTCATGTTTGTTTTAGTCCCATCTCTCCATGTCCCTTTGTCAAAAGTTAACATCATAATGAGAAAATAAGCATTTATCCATGTATGGAAAGGGAACTAAAGTAAAAATGAGTACTAGAATGACTGTGCTATATTAAAAAATTGACTCCCACACATTTATGACAATGCTCCTTTAAACATTTCTCATAAATGGCATTTTAACTGCACCAGGCGGATCACACCACGGACCACGGAGAGTGAGACTGCTGCTTGAACCCACTCTGATTTGTTTCACATGGGTTTATGTCATGTCACATTTCAGTGATTAGTTACTCTCCTTACATGATTTGTGTTGAGATATCACAATGAAGCAGTTAAACTAGAGACTGGAGAATGTGTCACAATATGTCAATTAAGAAAATAGGTTAGGTTTGTTGTAGGATTTCAGCAGATTGTGCCACGAACAAAGCAGAAAACTAAATTCTATTGTTATTATAATTGTGGAATAAAATTAAGAAGAGGGAGCACTTGTTCAGCTGGCAAGCTAGACAGGGGTGGTGTTTATGGCGTCTGGGCTGCCCCTATCATTGCAATGTGTAATTGTGTATATAATTGATCTTTTAGAATTTATAATTTCCCATAAAAAGCCACGCATGCTTTTGTTCTGTATAAAAAGCATATTTTGACAACTGGGGCATTTTTGATACAATACTTTAAAATCTTTGGTATCCAGTCTATTGTGCAAGTTTGGTGTTGTGATACCTTCCTTACGTATTGGACAAACCCCAGTGTGGCCTAAAACGAATGCAGACATTTACCGAACAAAAACTAAATAATTGGATTTTGAGTGCGAGTTTGCTTTCCTATCTGCTCTGAAACCTAATTTTCTAACAGTCCATCAGAGGGATCAAATGTGTGTTAATTTGCAGGAGCCACGTATTCTGGGTTAGTGTAGGAGAAGCCGAGGAAGTCGTCCTGGTCCAGGTTCATGATGACGAGCTTGTCTGTCGGTGTCAAGTCCACCGGCATCTTGGTGAACTCCTTGTCAAAGTTACAGGTGTCCCGACGGTTCCTCTGCAGGTGGAGTTCATGGGATTATGAAGCAGAGAGGGTTTGATGTGAGGGAGAATTGAAGAGAAGGAGGAGGAGGAGGAAAGATAACATGATTGGAGGAGAATGGGATGAATTGGAAAGGAGAAGAAAAAAAAGCATTACTGTTAGATACCTTTTAGTACAATATCAACTGCATAAATGCGCAAACCATCTTCATTTGGACTGTCCCTTTGTTCATGTTACACAGCTACAGTTTCCATACAAAGGCCTTATAGGTATATACCTTTTTTAATGCAACTGTGTTATTGTCAAATTAACTCAGTGATGATATGACTGTGAACCAGTTTCAGTTTGGTTATAGGACTAGTTCAACATTTTGCTTATCTGCTTTCTTGCTGAGAATTAAATGAGGTCTGTGAGATATCGGTCTGTTCAATATGAAGCTGGAGCCAGCAGCTCATTAGCTTAGCTTAGCATAGCATACAGACTGGAAACTCGGGGGAACAGCTAGTCTGGCTCTATCTTAAAGTTACCAAAGCTGCCTAAAAGGTGCTGTTAGGTCTTTATGCTAAGCTAAGATAATCAGCTGCTGGCTGTAGCTTCATAGTTACCGTACAGACATGGGAGTGGTATCGATCATCTCATCTAACACCCAGCACGACATTTTCAAAAAGGTCTAAATATTCTGAAGACTGGCTTTCCTTTGCTGATTAAAGAATGAAATGGCACTGTAAAGAGCTTGCTACATCATATATCCAGTGCAATAAGTACAGTAAATGTACCTTCAAAATCCATCCCAACCCCAGCAAATCTTGCAAATTTGTAATAAACATAACAATAATAAATAAAAGAAGAACCCTCAAATGTAATGTTTAGTAATGATTTAATTTGATCTACTGATTTATTGTCTGTATCTCAAAACATTATTATTGATGCCATAGTTTCTCATACTACCATCTCCTTGGGGCAATGGTGTTTGTACCATCTGACAATTCAATACTACCACCCAGCATACGAAGAGCTTTCATAGCATGTAAAGTGAATTTGTAGTGCTGTCCTTGATTCAGAAGACTGCCATGTTACTTCCCTTTATTTCCCACTCTTTTTTTTTTTTTTTTTACATTATCTCTATAATGCCAGGACTGTGGGTCATATAAATCAGGATATTTTTTACAGCTCAACAATCAGCCTCTCCTTGTCCACATAGTACACCTGACAAGAAAATATGTTGGTACAGTAGCCTGGATGTGCTAGACAACCGAGTGAATCTACAAAAATGCTGCTTTTCTGGAGTCTCAACACTGAAAAATGGGACACTGGTGTATTCTGTCTCGCTGCTGCTGCTGTGTGGGTTCACATAGAGAATAACGGGAACAAACACACCACCCTCCTCGTTGTCCTTCTTTTGCTGCGATGGTCCCTTTTGCTTGTATGCTATTTGTAGTCAGGTCTCAAACTTGATGTGATAATAGTTTGCTAATGTTAAGATGCTACAAGTTGCACCAGTATGAATGATGGCAAGTGAAGGGACGATAAAAGATAGAAATGAAAAACATACATGGATATGATGAAAAGAAGTGAGAGATAGTCAAACGTCTTGTACTTTGTTCCCAGAGATGGAATAAAGTACAAGAAAAGTATCAAAATACCTGATATGATAATACCTATATGCTAGAAAGATCTCAAAACAGGAGGGAAACAAAAAGACATATTAAATATATTTAAGGATAAGGTGGGAGTGTAAGAAAAGGAAGTGCAGAGGAGAGTCAACACAGACAGAGGGATGAGAGACAGATGCTTAGCAACATGAGTCAAGACAGGAGTAAAGGAAACAGCAACTGTGACTTTGTGTAGGAGGTGAGGGAACGCTTTGTGCATGTGTGTTGTGGAGGGTTTCCCTGGGGCAGATCATTGTTAATGCACTGCTCGGCTCAGTTGGTGTATGGATGGAGGAAAGAAAAGAGTTAGCTGGGTGTTAAAGATGGAGTGTATGTTAGTGAGAGGGGGAGGGGCGAGTTAGAAGCGGTAAAAGAGAGCAGCTGCCATTTGATAAAGTGACACTGACACACGGCCGGGGATTTGACTCTTATTGGGGCTACCCATGCTATATGCAGTCGTGGTGATGTAAGGCTCTGTGTATAACAGCCAACACCAAATGAAAGGTGGTGTAGGGAGTCATATCACTGTATATCATATATGGCCTGTAGAATGATCTCCAAAGAAAGAGAAGTATGATGTGTGTGTGTGTGTGTGCGTGTGTGTTGTCATGTGATTTTGCTTAAACTTGTGGAGCAGGATTAATTAGAGGCATCTATAAATTTCATGTCAACATATAAAAGCACACACACACACACACACTTTACTGTCTACACTCCATCAGAGCCAACCTATGCAAGTGTGTGATACCTGTCAATCAATTTAGTTTGTGTGTGTACTTTTGTGAACATCATAGTTAAATAATAGTTAATCATCCCGTTTTCAACTTCCATCACACTCAGCGTGAGAAATTCTACATACAGGTCAGCTTGTTGACCAAAAACAGAAACCGGAGCACCAATATCATGCGCTTTTAGCTTTCATTTATCTGTTCATTACTTTGAAGGACTTTGAGCTGCAGCATGATAAGGTGCTTCTTTGCATTTCCTCTCCTTTTTTGTTTGAACTTTTTATTACTGGACACCGTTCAGATAGATAGATGAAGATAAAGAGATAGATTTGAGATTGATTCATATTTAATATGAAGTCATGAGGTAAATTGGAATAAAGAGAGCATCAGAGAGGGAGAGAAGGAAATGGATAGAATAAAAGCTGGTCACATAAATATTCACATCACTAAGCAAGCAGCGGTCACAGAAAACCACAAAAGGGGCGATCTCAGAAAATCCACAACCATAGATACATTCAAATACATCCAAGTCAAGAGTCGGAGTATGTTTGAAAAACACAAATAGCTGAAGCCGCAGTCCAACTCACAGCACGGGAAAGAGGTGAAGAGAGAGACAGGACTAAAGAAGAGGAGAGTCCAACTAAATAGATTTTGCTTATTATGTTGGTCCAACACTTCTGAAGGTAGAAAGTAGATACAAACTCGTACATGACAACAATGCCTGTTTTTACTATAAGAGCGAGGCAGAGGAAGGTGGGGTCAGAAACAACAACGAGAGCGACAGAGAGGGACAGGAGAGCTTTCAAGATCACAGGAAGCACAAACCAACGTTGCGTCTCCTACCTTCATCTGCCAACTCGCCCATCGCCTGAGAGGAGCTCCCTCCATCCACAAGGACACACCTGCCACAGCTGGCCCAGATCCACCTCACGTTCCTGGGCATGACATCCACCAGAATGCCTCATCTCAAGAGAGGCTTGGTATAACACTCACATGGACGTGGTGCAATTTACTTGCCATATTTATATCAGAGATGTAGATTTGTTCATTTTAGATTTTGTTTTATGTAACCTCATCAAACCACAGTCAGTACAAACTCCTGACGTGCAGCAAAACATCATTCAAATGCACAGAACTTTATTTTAAACATTAGTGGAGAATTTAAAGGTGTTTCAAAGACACTGTCATTTTGGAGAGATTTGTATAAAATGATGCACAAGCTGTCAGGAATATTTTCATCTGATGGAATAATGCAGCCATAAAAACATGGATTCCCTCAGTGTAAACGTCATACAGCTTCAATGAAGAGATGGAACAAGCTGATACATAATCTATATGATATTGTCAGACAGTGTGGAAAAAGATGTTTTAAAGGGAAAGAGGATAGGTGGGTGGGGCTGTATGTTAAAATATTTTGGACTCAATATTAGTGTTCAGTAATTTTTTGGAAGTGTTTTTGATACATGGAGTCCTGTGACTTTATTGATTAATTTAACAAAGCGTAACAATGTGGTCGGGAAATGCCATTCAAGAGCAGTCTGTACACACACAGACATGGGAAGAAAAATACTGAGTTCACTGAACTCTGAACAGCTATTGTCCTAGCTTGTGGGCCTTGTATGACCTTGGCATAGCTTAGCAACTGTAACACAATGACGTTCACCGGCTAAACATTTTAAACCAATCCAGGACCCATGGTTTCAAACATTTTAAAGAATTGAGGGGGACAACTTTCACCATTATTACTGTAAACTGCATTATGTGCTGTGTGAGAACGGAATGTTTGACAGGCATAGCAACAGTTACTAAAGGTGGGTTTACCATGAGTGTGCAGGCCCTTTAAACATAATTCTGCTGGGTGGTATCTATCAGTGCAGTTTGAATACAGCATAGTGTGATCACATATGCTTTCATTATCATATCCTGAAGGAATATTCCATGAAATGTTACCCATCCATGTCAGTACTTGCTAATCGATATACTGTCAAACTAAATGTCACTCAACTTGTGCCTTGCGGTGAAGACAGTTTATCTGATGGAAACATAAACACACGCATACAGATGTGTATGCGTGTGTTTACATTTCCAAAACCTTCCAAATCCACTGTGCACACTAAACCGTGCATGTAGTAATTTACCAGAAATACACACACACACACACACACGGCTGCCAGCCATGTAGGCCAGCTCATAATGTGTTCTATCTCAACACGCTTCAATTGCAGTCAATGCTGTGAGGCAGAGAGACAGAGATATGGAGAGAAAAAAAGAGAGAAAGAGATGCAGCATAGGACAGGGAGTGAGATAAATATCAGTGGCCCTTGGAGCAGATGTATAGATAGAAAGCTTAGAATATACAGTAGCATCAGGGCAAACACAATTGTTTTTCAAGTCGCCGTGTTCTAGAGGCAGTGGTTTTAATAGAGAAACACGATTCTGAGTCTTTCATTTAGTCTTTGCCTCTTTACACCTCCCTTCCCTCGCTTCCTCTCCTTTTCTGCCTTCCTGCCTCACTCCCCTCTCTCTCTCTCTCTCTCTCTCACCCCATCTCTTTTCAGTAACTGGAGGATTAGTGGGAGACGAGCCGATGTCAGCTGAGCATGCGGGGAGAGTGGGAGGCACAGAGGAAAGGGGAGGTGAAGAGGAGAGGAGGGTGAATGAAAGGCGGTATCGAACGCTGACCTGTTTTGGGCTGATAAGCGCAGGCTGCTTTGTGCTGAAGCCACTGGCTTTAATTTGGGGGCCGCAACATTTGGAATTAATTATCACACACACTCCAGCACTGCTGCAGCTTACTGTGTACATAGCTATTACATCCACTCCAATACAAACTTTATACAGCTTATGTGCTGGAACTTACTGTTACACAGGAGTTTGTATTGCTGTTATGATAAATTTGCATAAAATACAGCTGCACTGCAATGTTGGTATACAGTTATACAAAGTGGAATGTGGGATATGTCTTCTGTGAGGAACTGTGCAGGTTTTGGGCAACAAAGCAACAGGAAGACTTTCTTTTTCAACACTCAAACATAAATCGCCGACTTTACATTTCTGTATGTGTACAGAACAGACAACATTTTTTTTTCTTTCTTTGGACAGAGACAGGATAGCCCCCTGCTAATTAAAGCTAACGATCTCCTGGCTTTAACTTTATATTTAACAGACAGATATAAGAGTGGTATCTATCTTTTCATCTAACTCTCAACACATGAAACAACCTAGAGAGAAACATTTCTCTGGGTTTTTGTTTATAGAAAAGTGTGTGGCACTTTTAGACAACATTTCACCAGTTAACGTACAGGTGTTACTGTAATAAAAATGAAGTCCTGTTGCTGTCTGTTGTAAACATGTATCACCAAGGGTCATAGTGCCGAAGGCTGCTGTCTACTCCGGAGTAGTTTAATGCCACAACATTCATGTGATACATCTGAGCTTGTATATATCAGGGGATAAACTGCCAGCGCTGTGGGGTTTTACATCGGGATGCTGTATATCATATGCCGTTTTATTAAACACAGGGTTGACGCTCTGGTCCAAAGTAACTTAAATGGAGAAAAAATGTTTTTCTAAGTTGTTTCAAAATATATATTCAGTGTAAATCAGGCATGGGTTAGAGAGCAACAGCCGGCTTGAGTGGGACATGGATGCCGTTTGTCAAATAATAAAAAATATGTACGTTTAAGTGGACAGTCACAGCACTAGTAATCCTGTGCGAAAACTCCAGCCAGATGTCACATTGTTATAGTCATATGCATCGGCCTTCCACCCAAATGTAAAGAACTTAAAGGTCATCTCAACACGTCTGACTAACTTCATTAAAGTTTAACCTCACTGGCATAGTTTTTCTCTTCCCACGGATGGATTTTAATCCCGTTTTGACCAGTTCTATGATCACATTCCCACAGGATCGTTGGTGTGTTGTAGATGTTGTTTTCCATCGTACTGTGCCACCGCTCAGACATGGTTCAGAACCACAGCATCTAGTTTGCGTCCATACTGTAAACATGATATCGTACCAGGGATCGTAAATGGTGCAAGATACACCAACCCCAAAAGTCAACGCAGCCAGTAAGAGCAGCAGCAGCGGCGGCGGCGGCTCGACTACAGTGGATTGGGAGCAGCTTTAGAGACGGCGTGAATCGGCTGAGTGGCTCAGCAGGGCTGTGTGTATGTAGGCCGTGTTCCGCATGTTATTTCCTTGAAGTCATCAGACCTACGCTCCCCCATCAGGGAAAAGGCTCTTATGATAAGTGGCAGCCATGAAATATGCACAGCCTGTCGTAGCAGCCTGCCTCGCTTCACAGAGCCTCGTTTTGCTTCCTCGTCCCCTCCCTTCCTCCTTTCCACTGTCCCTTCTACTACCTCTTCCTCTCGCCTCCCTTCATTGTTGAATTGCTTCCCTCATCTTCTCTTTCATCCGTTTCCCCTTTCTCTTTGCTCAGAAACCTCCCCGTCTGTTCCCCTCTAATTGCTCTTTCTCCTCACACCGTTTTCTTCACTCTTCATCACAGCTACTGTTTTTGAAGCACATCAAAACGTACACAATGAACATCATATAAACACAACAAACATCCCCTAATACTTCTTTTAAATCCTTTATTTTAGGTATGCCTGTTTTCCTTGGAAAACCAAAAAAATTTGGCACATGGAAAGCATTGTAAAAAGCATTTTTTCCTTTTTTTTCTTGAGATATAATTCATTATTTGCGCACACAACAGTAGCTTGGATCACACTTTTGAAGCACTGCTGACACAGAAAACATAAATCACATTATAATGTTAAATGTATATAAATCCTAAATAATTAAAAGGTAAAACAAAAGCATTGTTCATGCAGAGTTAATTTTGCTTCTCCTTCAGCAGGAAAGAATCATAAATACAAAAACACAAATCCTGGAGTAAGACTTCTCCTCTCGTCTTTTGCAATACTGACCACATGGTGTATAATTATATGTATATATCATTTGACACAGTTTTATATGTGTTTATGGATAAGTATATTTAGCTATTTGTTGTTATAATACAGGAGACAGAGAGTGTAATAAATACCGCCAATGGAGGTACGACACAGATAAAGGACACAGATTTAGCTTTACGTCGTCGAGTCATAAAAAACACAACAGTTGCATCTACTTTCAGTTTTATAATTGTATGTGAAATTAAATCACTAAAGCTGCTCTTTTGTGCTGAACTAATCAGCAGTTTAAAGTTTAAGACTAGAGATAACAGACAGGACAAACCATATCCAGATGTTAGTTACGACTTTCCTTTAACCAGTGACCTTTTCCCCCAACCATTAACCCATTCAAAATGTCAAATGACATTTTCACACACGTTCCTTTGAAGTGCATTACAGGGGGCTCTGTGTAAAGAAATCTGATTAGCGTTGAGGCAACGAAAGACGAACTTGGAAATCCTCAGTGCGTGGCTTTAGAGTCTGAATTCTTTCCATTCCCAATGGGATCAGGCCTTCGCTCCCTCAGCTTTCTGCTAATCCTTTTCCATCTGTCCCACTAGTTAGTTTTTCTGAATAATTGTTGTATTCTGATTTGCTATTGATCACCGTGAACAGTGATACCCCATTAACTTCCAGTCACTTACATACTGCAGCTATTCCAAGATACCAGTTAAGACCTTCATGAAAACGTCCTGTCAGTAGTCATGCTTGTGGAGACCCAGTGACTGTTGGCGTGACAGATAATTGTTTGTTCAAGTGAATGAACTGCATGATACTGCAGCATTCTTCTTCTACACCTGCAGATACTGTATAGACAACATCACACAACTACTACTGATAAACACTGGTGAACCTGAATGTGCCCACTTTGCAGAGCAAAGCTCCCCTGTCCCCCTTTGATAAAGAGGAATGCGATACGAGGAAGAACTTCAGCCACTTCTACACAACGTTAGTGGCACTCAAGTGGATTAGGTGTGTCTTTCTCTCTGGTGGAGATAAATATGCCAACCAATAAGCTTCATAACCTCAAAGCCTTTTGTATGTAAATTAATTACAGTCCTAGCCTGAGCCTCTTGAAGGTCGGTTCAGTACCAATTTGGCCATCCTGTCAACAACATTATTGCTAGCTAGACAACAAAACATAAAACACACACACATTTTCCTGCTTCAGAAGGCCTAGCTTGAACCTTTATCCACATTCGCTGCTGATGTAGTTAGGATGGAAATTCTTGTTGCGCACGCAGGTGGCTACTTGAAAAACACCAATCACAGTGAGTTGATTCTGAAATCCATTTTCCAATCCTTTAACCAAAAGACTAGACCAGAAAAGTCATAAATCAAGGCCATAAATCCTTACCTGCAAGACATCCCTTGTACTGAGGAAGCACTTCCCAGGAACTATCGAGGTGTAATTTGCAGTGCTGAACGTCAATGCTGATTCAAACAAAAGGTTTAAGTCTACACTAACTTATACTACTCATCAAGTCTCAAAGCAAGCACTAATTGTCTCTAGTATCACTATTCTCTTGTTGACATTTACTGAAGCTTCATGTTATTTGCTAATTGTTTCAATTTCAATATGCATGCATCAACATGCATTCCCAGAGGAAAACAGCCATTTTCTTTTGTACTACCATCTGCCACTCTCTGCCACTAGTGGAAGTAAAGTGGATCATACCAATACTGCTTGACACGGGAGGGGTGCAGACATTCACCATACAAACAAATGTTAACACAAGGCCAGGCAAGGTGCTGGGAAGGCAGGTGTGGGCACACATACAAAAATGCAAACGCTAATGTGCGTTTTCATACACGGTACTCGCTCGCACACATATAAATCATACATGTGCACATACTCACATACGCTGTAAACAAACGCCCGGATATCGGAATCATGCTTTTGTAAAACACAAAGAAACTAACTGCTAGTCTCTTTCATTGCTTAAATACTAAATAACAGAAAATCAGAGTATAAGAAGTAGTAGGATCTATCTACTCCACTGATTCAAAGCCTATATAAAGACTACATTCCCCAACAGCATTCTACCATCATGATCTCAGCAATGAACTGGGAATAGCACACATAGAAAATCTAATATTTGTGGTCTTCCGTGGCACAAATCTGATTTTCCACTGTCTCAATGGGTAAAATCATCACCTTTTGAAAAACATGTTTTGAAAACCAAAGACAAACAGCCACACAATGGCAGCAGGGGTTGCAGAGATCAGATGCTAAAATGATGCTGGGAGACAAAGTCCAGGGCTATAATAGCCCTATATATTATTGATTATTATAGAAACTCATGCACAAGTATGTGAAGCATTCCAGTTTGAGCTAAGATAAGGAAAAACATAGAGACACTATTATTATCATACACTGAATAAAAAGCACACCAGAATTACAGGCCAAACTTAGAATGCGCTGGAATAGCCGAGGAGTGAGTAAAAGAAACGTTAAATCACAATTTCGTGAATGTTGCAGTTGTGTATTTGTGTGTGCTGGGGGAATCATGACTTTTGATATTCTGTGGTCAGGTGGTAAATGTTCTGCATTTGTGTCAGTTAATGCCTTACTATCTAATAACTCACCAACAGTGTAATTTGGGGGGATTTCATGAACCTTTAAGGGTCATCATAAATTTCTAATCATTATGTAAATTATGTAAAGTAAATGTAGATTAAAGACAAACACTTTGTTCACACTGTGAGCAACACTAGTTGAAAATCATCCCAAATGCTAAATGAGTCGGATTTAACAAACCTGTGGTGAATCAATGCTCAAAGCTCGGAGACAGTCAAAGGATCACTTCTTACTCACTAGTAACATTTTGATCACCTAGAAGCATGGTAAAATATAGGATTTATTTAAATTCAATCAAATTATCTTCTTAGTTAAAATTGTATTTTATACTGTGCATTAACCCAGAAGAGGCCAACACATCATCCAGGTTGCAGCAGTGTGAACAAGAATATATATGTATATATGTGTATATGTGTTATTGTGTTTATGGTATGTCTGTGTATCAGTTTAAGTCATGGCTTCTTGGTTACTGTGACAGCAAAAGTACATTTAGAGTTGATGTGTGTGTGTGTATGTTTGTGTGTGTGTGTGTGTGTGTGTGTGTGTGTGTGTGTGTGTGCATGATGTTTAGATTCCAGGGTATACAGGGTTGATACGGGGGGAAATGATTATGTATATGTTTGTGTGTGTGATTCCATGTGTCCGTGCATGAGCTGAAATCAAGCCTGCTCGGCGGCAGGGCTGGTAGCAGCAATTCCTGGGAACTCTGGGTTGATAAAGGAGAATCCCTGGAACTCGTCCTGATCCAGGTTCTGAATCACTTCCTCATCGGGAGGGGTCAGCACCGGCGGGTGACGAGTGAAAAAACGGTCAAAGTTCTCGGCATCCCGTCCACACTGTTGAGGAGGGTGGGGAGGGATGGAGTACAAGGGAGGGGTGAATTAGGAAGGGGAGGTGTGGGGATGGAGAGGAATGGAGGCATTGGGGTGGGGTGGGGTGGGGTGGGCGGAGGAGTATAGGAAAACAAAAGAAGGGGAATGGTGGGTTGAACCAGGGTGTGAGATGACATTACTTGAACATCGTTTCAAACATCAGAACAAGGTGCCAGTACTTGGGGGTGCGCTTGATTCAGCTCTCCATGTGGATTGGCTAAAAGGTAATTTGTCATTACCTTCGAAGTGATATAAAACTACCACTCTCAGGAGAGGATAAATCAAGCAAGCCTCAGGTATATGCTTTCCTTTTTCAAATATTTGAAACATATTCAACTCCAGTTTTAAACACAACAAGGTCACTGAAGTCTCAAACGTCCTGTGGCAGTGCACTACAAAGACAACGCATGGAGCAATAACTTTTTGGCAGTGAGCATTGCACTCAAATAGCATCCCACCATGGCTGTAAGTAAAGAGCCAAAAACAAACTTTCCTTGAAATTTCATCTAGATTTCTTGGTTGTAACACTTGGATTTAATTGAAATTCCTAAATAGTCGTACAAGAAAAGGCTCAAAGCCATCAGATGATTATGGTGTAATTGTGGGTTAATTGTATGCTGCAGCTGTGGAGACCTGCTGAGATATGATAAACCGAATGAGACAACTAGCTAGTATGCAAAAGAGCTCTGGGAATCACTCGAAATCTCGTTAGATATTTGTTCAATTTTCTCAAAGTGGCACAATTCAAGATATTCTGTGTATGACGATTAAATGTCATCATATTGAATTCACATCTACTAATTGAAAATGTGGACACTTCTCTTGCTATTGAGCGAGTTACATTTAGCACAAGAAGAAGATCAACTATCACTATCCAATTACACTATTTTTATCTTAAGTGCTTACAAAGAAGTGACAGATTTAAATTAATTGTGCGATTCAATTTGTTTTCTCAAGAAGCAATTTGAAAAAAAAAAGTCATTGTTCATTTCATTGCTTCATATCCTCTTTCTGACCACTGGGAACACAGAACGAGCTTATATACCCATGAGATCTGCGTCCATCTAAGTACATAAAACAAGTTATTAACTTGAAAACTATATTTTCCCGACAGTATGCCTCACGGGGACTTTGGGCCGAGCTACTCCTTTTTTTCTCTCGCCGTCTCCATCACTGCGCTGAGCTTTAATTAACACAACAAGGATTCAGTGTCCTCTGACAACATCACTCAGAGGAAAACTACAAACTCATTAAATCTCTGTAACTCCGATAACCAAACGAAATTAAGCCAGCCTGTTTATAGTTTGGGGAAATATGTGAAATGAGAAATACATCAGGGTCAAATTGCCTTTTCAGCTAATTACTTACGTTTGTTTTAACCTGTTTGTGGAACCAGATGGGAAGAATTTGCCACATAGGGAAATGACATAAGTGCCACAAAGTTTAGAAGTACATTTCAACACCTAAGCCAGGAATTTGCAGCTGATGTGGTAAGCATCTTCCATATTGTTCTCAAAAGGTTAAATACTTTTTTAATACCAGGGTTGTAACTGGGTTTGGTTTTGATGAAATAATCCTTTAAAAGGAAAAAAAGGTGCTTTTAATGTATTTGATCTGGGCCAAACTACGAGTCTTGCAGATTCTAGGACACAGTAAAGGGTGAGATGGTTCTGTAACATTTAAAAAGGATGGTTTTGATACGGTTTTAAATAAAACAGTTGTACTGTGAGGTTTCTGTGAACAGTAGTGCACTGCAGGACAAATTTAATTTGAGACTAAGGCCCAACACATGCAAATAAATATTAACAAACATGAGAAAACTGTGAACGCAGAGAGAAGGACAAATAAAAACGTGTGGATGAAAGGACAGATGGGTTGATGCATGGCAGCAGTGAACAGTGAACAGATGGATGGAGTCTTTAAGTGGAAGGATGGATAATGAATTGACGACAGATGAACAATAACAATTTAAGACAGTAGCTGCAAATGAAAGTCCAAGGCGACGGCATGACCATTCTTTATCTGTCGGATGAATCAATAAACCGACCAGTCGGTCAACCAGTCCGTTAGTTGGTCAGTCACACTTTCAAAAGCTCATCTGATCAACCATCAAACACACCCTTCAAAGGCACTCACAGCGTGTGAAACCACAAGCAGGCCGTACTCACTAACAATTAGGAGACTAACTTCTGACCAAAGTGAGTCTGCTGCTTCAACCAGTGATATGGATTTTGAAAGCCTCAAACATCTTTCAAAAACAATCAAAAACACCATCACATACTGCTCTGAAGAAAATTGGTTCGAGGGGGATTTTAGTAAAAAATATAGGGAGCCCCTCTTCAAAACAATGCCCACATTTCTTAAATAAGTCTGATGGCATAGCAACCAAAACAGATCAAAGAACCACTATCAGATGCTAAACTGAACCCTAAACACAATGGTTCTTCACAACATATGGACCTTTTTCTGGTCTCAGGGAGAAAGACAGAAAGAGAGAGGTAGCCAACGACAGCGCGGAGAGGTAAAAGACAGGAGATGTTAGAAAGAGGAGATCAAACAAAGAGAGAAGAAAAGATCAGACAACACATGTTAGTAGTCACATCACAGGACTCAGACTTGGAGAACGCAGCCAGGTCCTAGTGGTGACCTCTAGGAAAGATGTAGATCATATATAAAGACACACAAACACAAGAGCATGCATACAGATTGCAGCATTACGGATCCAGCTTAGCACACACACACACACACACACACACACACACACACACACACACACACACACACCAAACCCCAGTGGGCCAAGACAGCTGCATAAAAAGCTCCAACTCAGAAAAACTCTTAAGCAGCAGTGTGGCCTAAGGCTGTGTGTGAGTGTGTGTGAGTCTTAGTACGAGATGACATCATTCTGACTCCAGTATGATCAAACTAATTTTGGCGTAGAAAAAATAACAAAAGCAAAGAAAAACACAAACAGGGTTGTTTCAGGTCACTTTTGTCTGACACAGTTTGAGTGTAGACGTATTCCCTTGAGGTTTACTATAAACTCAATCTAACCCTGATGAAGTCAGAAACCATTTCAGATGCACCATTCACTGCACCAAACTAGTGACACTGATCGTAGTTCAACAACCGAAACCAACCAAACAAAAGTACATTTTAAATTCTAAAAATCATCACTTCCACCATCGTTGCAGTCACCAATATTATCCTCATCAGTGTAATCTGCCTCATTAGTGTTGTTCTCCGTTTGTCATCGTCATTGCCAACGTCTTCACCATGGTCTTCCTCGTCCGACCCACAACACCACTCCCCCCTTCTCCTCCTCCTGATCATCATCTTCACAATCACCACTGTCAACATTTCTGGTATTATTATCCTCACCACCCCTGCCCTCATCACATTCATCATCATCATCATCATCACCATCATTTCCTGACTTACCTGTGTGCATTGTCCCATACAGAGGAGGGGAAAGAGATAGAAACATCAACATTGGAAGTGAAAAGATGAGTAAGATCACAGAAACAAGTGTCAAAGGAAAATAGAGGAAGTTCGAATGAAAGAAGGGAGTAAATTGCATCCTGCAACCACAACGAAAACGTTGTTCTAAGCAGCGTCTTTACCAAGAATTTAACCACTAACAGGAATTAAACTCCTGGTCTCTGCTGTGGTGGGCGGCTAATTAGCCCCCTGTGCCACTCATGTGAAGTCCTTATTCTGGGGTCAAGTTGGGGTCAGACTTACAGCTCTAGGTTTGAATGGCGGCTGCACTTCCTTGTTCTCTAGTTTCTCCCAGTCCATGTAGCGGAAGAAGCTGTGATCCCTGATGTCTCTCTCCCCCTCCGGACCACAGCCCAGTCGTTTTGCTGGATGCTTCGTCATCAGCTGGGCAGACAAGAGAGAAGAAAGAGAATTACTGTATGTCCCTCCTTTTCGATCAAACCTATTTCCTGTCTCATTGCACATGTGCTTTGTCCCTTTTCACCTATATTCACATGCCATTTCTTCATTGTTGATTGCCATCATGTAATTTACACCTTCTTTGTTTCACTGCCTCCTCCTTTTGTTTACAACTTCCATCTTTCCTTCACTATCTCCCCTTTCCATCCTGATCTGCAAACTAATATTAATCCACTGTCTATCTTCCCAACAGTCTAATTACTGTAACAAGACTAAGGACATGCAGTCATGCTAGCTGCTTTGTGAGGCTTTACTCAGGAACAGTGTTGCTTTGAGCTAAATGCTAAAATCAGAATGCTAACATGCTCACAATGGCAACTCTAACATGCTGATGTTTGCCATGTTCACCATCTTAGTTTAGCATGTTAGCATGCTAAGATTTGCTAATTAGCACTAAACAAAGAGCCCAGCTGAGGCTGATGGGAGATTTGCAGGTATCTCGTCATAAACCAGGTCATAAAGTGTTGGACAAATTACAATTTTGACCTGATGATGGTGGTACATGAAAGGTTAAGGGATCACCAAAGCTATTGCAAATTATCCTGATGGGGGCATTAAAATGTAAAACTAATTTAATTCTAATTGTTGAGATTTTTTTGTCTAGACCAAAGTGGTGGACTCACAACGAACAGACCGACGTTGGCATCAACAGTGCCACACCGCTAGTGTGACTACAAAGTGTAATGAGCTCTCACTTTCAGATCCAACACCTGACCACATACAAGCTCAACTCCACTAAATTCTAACACTAAATCAACAACAATAACAGACAAAGTTACATGATTTCTTAGCTTGCAAGAATATGATAGAACAATAATGGTTAGCTAAAAGATAGTTGGGTAAACTCCAAAATTACATTTAAATGATGTGTGCTGCCTTGCGTCGTCACATTTGCATAAGCTAAGTTGTAGGCATAATCATAAACTACAAGACAGGTCTGCATCTGATCTACACTCAACAGTGTGCTGCTGCGATGCCCAAAATTTCCCCTCTGGCATCATTAAAGTTTCATCTCATTTATTCCCATCTCTTTTCCTCAATGATGCTGTGTATGATTCCCTCTTTCATTCATCTCTGTTTATATATAAATGTCATTACTATTATTATTACTTCACTTTCTTTTTCTTCTTCAATCCATCCATCAATTCTACTATCTATCATCTTAGATGCCTCTCTCTGGGGCCGAAATATAAGCCACCAACCCACCGCCTGCAGATAAATGAATAACTGTTGTTGTCTTTTCTTCTTTTACCACAGCAGTTTTTTCCACAGGCATAATTAAGGACCGTTTATGATGTGTGTCCACACAAAACCTTAAGAACAGCATCAAGGCTGGTGACGTCAGTGTGAGTGTGTGTGTGTGTAGGTGGAATGTGCCTCCCTCAGGAGAGGCAGTCATAACTCATTACATTAGAACTAAAATAACATTTTCCACGGGTCAGTCAACCTTACACTGCACACACACACACCCATGCACGTATGTGTACACATAAACGCACTGGCTGCTGAGAGATAAGTGCAGAGGCACACACACACACACACACACACACACACACACACCTGCTCATCCATACACACAAATACCTAAATTAACAAGCATGCAAAAAGAAAACGGTAGAGTTAAGAATATTTTAAATATAAAAATTTATTTGTTTGATTGGAATATTTTCCACAGAAGGATTCTGTTTCTTTCTCTGTATCCATTCCTCTTTCCCACCCAGCCTCTCTTGCTATATACATTGATGTCTCTCTTCCTCTTTTTGCTGCTACTATGGCCAAGAAGACTTGATGTTCTTTGCTGACAGATTGTCTGACACACATGGTTGAAATGTGCATGCGCAACAGTTTCAAGGCGACTCAGTGGAGCACACATAAAAGCACACCTGTGCTACAGGAGATCTGGCATCTTTAGCAACTTTTACAAAGGGCCAACACATTTGGTGGCTTTGTTGACAGTTCAGTCGATCGTCCTCACTGTGGCTCTCTGTGTTCTTTGAGTGAAGGAGAACAGCACATTCAGTAGACCACAAAGCAGCCAGAGTGAAACAGGTCACTGATTGCAGAAAATAATGGCATATGTGAAAACAGCATGGTTTACTTGTTCTGGTCCCTCAACACCAACAGGCTGCATTCGCCATCCAGCAACGCTGGGTTTATCTTTTTCCTGTACAATCATGTTATTTCTTTTACTTTCTGGGCTTGATTTCCATGCAAGCTGGCAGTAAAGCCAAAAGTATAATGTCATAATTCTTCAATACATCAATGATTAGTTATTTTGAAAATAAAATTGGAATAGGTTTCCATGTGTGTAGACAACCTCTTTGCACAGAGAGACTGGCTTGAGTAGTTACTAATAATGTCACCTGTTAGTAGAATATATATGAGTTAATTAAATATCTGAGGCCATTATAGACCAAGAACAATACAATTTACTTATAACTATTTTTCATCTGCAATCTGTGATTTGAGGGATGTGTTTCTGGTAGTTATACAGGGTCAAACAACATGTGTACATGGCATGAAAATCTAATACAATAAGTGCAAAACCTTTTCTGTGTTCAAATAATCGCAGAAAAACTGAATTTGCGCGCTTCTCCTTCCATTAGTGTGAATGTGGTGTTTTGCAACGGCTCTGCCATGAAAACTGAGCCGTACTTCTTGCATTGCAGGACGCAACAGAAAAAAGCCATGGAAAGAGGCTGTGTGTGTGCCTGCCTTTGCATGTGTAAGGACATTTTTGCAATTGCAATTACTCTTTCTTGTAAAATCATAAGAAGCTGAACACATCATGCACCTAACACTACAGAATATATTGTGGTAGCAGCTTAAGTGTGTGTGTGTGTGTGTGTGTGTGTGTGTTTTGTGGCCCATTGCTGGTTATGAAATATGGATGCTGGTCAGGGTGGAAGCAGGGGAGTGGAAATGTCTCTGATCACTCCCTTTCCACACATGTACTCACACACGCTAACACACACACACAAACCACAAGCCCACCGACTGTATTCATGAACCCAGTGCTGTATGTTAGCAGGAATGTACTCTTTCTAATCCTAATTATTCAAAAGTGACACAACGCCATCATGTTGACAGACTGCACGGTATTCATTGTAGAGTACCTAAAACTGAACTTTACATGATCTTTTTTTTCTTTTTCAAAATGGAAATATCTTGTAGCATCTTAAAAGGAAAGCTTCATGTGGTTTTCACATGCATGCATGCACGTGCAAACACACACACACACACACACACACACACACACACACACACATTGAGTTAACCCTACCAGCACTGGTAGGGTGCAGTGGGAGCTGTGGGGGTGGACGGAGACGAGCTTTCATGCTCCACTGATGATCCCCTGTTGTAGCACTACAACCCAGTAATCATCACTAATACATAACACAGCCTGTGTGTGTGGGGGTGTATCTCACTGAATGTATTTGTCATCAATTTGCCTATGAATGCCTTTGCCTTTAAATTTAGTGAGAGGATGTATGACTAAAGTCATGTCAGCATAGCGTGTCTTAATTCAAGCTTGCACTGTATGTTGACGTTAATATTTAAATATGTGTGTGTTTGTGTGTGCGTGTTTGTTTGTAGATTATTGCAGACCTTTTGGAAAAAGTATTTCTTCCTTCCTCCTCTTCTTTTTTAAAAACAACATGCATATCTTGCACATTGACTAATATCATCTTTTTCCATGCTTGTGTGTTTGTGCATGTGTAATGTACAGAATGTGAGTGATACTCTAAAGCAGAGCTCCGTTAGGTCCCGAATGCCAATGAAATCACCTGCTCTGTGTAAAAGTACTGAATGTGAATCTAAACATGCCATACATCCTGTGTGTGTGTGTGTGTGTAGTTTGTCATGTTCAGTGAAGCGTAGAGTTAGGAGATGAGACAGAGAGGTTGTGGTTTGATAGAGAGGACCTACTCTGTTTATAGCAGTAATCAGCACACACACACACACACACACACACACACACACACACACACACACACACACACACACAAAGTCCAGTCCAGTTGGGACGTCTCAGGGCATCCTTCGGAACTGGCCAGTCTTTTCTGAAGAGGAGTTTCCACAGTCAACTGAGCACACTGCACAAGCTTAGGCTATTAGAGCAGTGCAATATGTGTATGTGTGTGTGAGAGAGAGTGTCAGAGAAAGAGAGAGTGAAAGAGGGCAAGACAGAGAGGGAGAAATGTGTGTGTGTGCGTGTGTGCATGTCTGTGTGTGTGTGAGAGAGATAGAGAGGATGTACAATGAAAAAAGCGAAACAGCGGCTTAACAATGAACACTGCAGAGAGAGAAGGACGGGAAAGTAGAGCGTTATGACAGAGAGAGAGATGGAAGCAGGACAGATAGCGAGAGCGGACAATGTTGTTTCACTCCAAATAAATGTTCCCCCACAATGGTTTTAATTATGCAGATAATTTTGATGTCCCTCTCTCCCTCCTCCTCTTCCTGATTCCTCCGTTCGCCTCCTCCCTCTTCTTGTTCCTGTTTCCTTTCCTCAAACCAAATTAATACCCTCCCAGTTCTCTTTTCTGTGTGTGTGTGTGTGTGCGTGCTCAGTGACGTGTGTGTGTGTGCATGACCGAGAGAAAGAGGGTGATTTTGTGAGGAGGGAGCAAGGTTGAGCTTGTAACACAGACAAGAACTTGTGTTGCATGGAGTGTGTGTGTGTGTGTGTGTGTGTGTGTGTGTGTACAACTCACCCCTTTACAGATAGCAACAGCCTCCTTGGACATTGACTTGGGATAGGAGACGTGATGCTCCATAATGGACTGAAATAACTCATCTTCATCTTCACCATCAAATGGAGGCTGGAGAGGAAAAGGGAGGAGAGGATAAAAGAAAAGAGGAGAAGGGAGAAGAAGGACAGGACAAATAGAGGATATTTAAATTGAATAAAAAGCTTTTTTCTCTAAACTCCTAAGAATCAAAATACCACAGGCCTGTAACACTCACACATTCACAATATCCAAGGCGACTCCAAATGAGACATTCAGGATTTGAAAATGTCACATCTACACTAACAATTATTAATGCCATGAGAGAAAAGCTCATCAAGGGGTTTAATTTAATAGCTAACCTTTTATTACACAATGTCAAATTTTAAAGGCTACGATCATGAGTGTTTGTTTTTTCACATTCAGTCATGAATACAAATGCTGTTGAGAGGCATTTTACTAGCATATCCATGCTTGTCTCAAATTTCTTTTATGCCAGACTTAATAATTCTATTTATAAAACGTATTGCACACACACGCACGCACACACACACACACACACACACGGACTAACCTGTCCAGCCAGCATCTCGTAGAGCAATACTCCAAAGGCCCACCAGTCCACAGATCTTCCATAAGGTTGGTAGGCTATGATCTGAAATACAAGAAAAGTTGTTCAGAAAAGCTGCCATCATCAGTACAGGTACGTATAAAGAAATTGTTAGGAGTCAGAGAGGGGGGGAACGCAATATCATTTAAATATGGAGATACTGGCATAGTGTCTCCTGGAAGTCATTCATAGTGTTGCACTCGCCACAAATAGTGGAATGGAAGACTAAAAAAAGAGGGGTAGAGAGAAGTTCAAACTCAGCGTACTTTCTCACCTCTGCACAGCTGGCCAATCACTGCGTGAAGTGGAAATTGAACGGATTTAGGATATGGAATTCTCTAGGAACGGTACGACCCTAACCCCCCAACAGTACGATCAATAATACTTAGGAGAAAAATCTGTTTTAACACTTCCAATTTATCCGAGATAGAGCAAAGCAACACAGATACGTATTAGATAAATAACATAGCTATAATGTTTTAATTTGTGAGCTTTAGAACTGCTGAGTGTCAGATTTTGTTACATATATATAAAACCAGGCAAGCGGTTTCCCTGTTTCTGTCTTCATGCTAAGCTAAGCTAACTGTCTGCTGGCTCCATATTTTCTGTACAGAAAAGAGAGTGGTACCTATCTTCTCATCTAACTCTTGGCAAGAAAGCAAATAAGTATATTTCACAATCATGTCAAACTTTTGCATTATGGGATTTGGAGTGTTTGTGTATTGCTGATCATTGAGTTCTACATTAAGCCCGCTCTATGGCAGCTGTGTATCGCAGGATTTAACACAACAGCATACATGATGCACATGCCGGAGATAACGACCAGAGCACACACACTGCCGCCATCACTCACACCTCACACACACTCTACCTCAGGAGCTATGTAGTCTGGTGTTCCACAGAAGGTCTTGGTAGTGACTCCATCAGTCATATTTTCTTTACACATGCCAAAATCTGCTATCTTAATGTGCCCCTCACAGTCCAGCATCACATTGTCCAGCTTCAGGTCTCTGCAAGAGGGAAAAACTATGTTAAAGCGAAACTACACTGAATTCATGAGCCAACATGGACCACGAAGGCTAATCGTCTTCTCCTCTGCATCTACCTTATACACTTTAGTGGGAGCTTAATAGAGAATGACGCACTGCTTAATCGAAGATGTAGGTCCACACTTACACCAAACCAGGTAACAGATGTGATTATGATTTGCAGTTGGGGGGACTGAGTCATTTATGGGGGCGGATTCTCTGCATGATATTATAAACTGCAGAAATCAGTTAATTTTAGTCGAAGTCCAAAGGTCAAAACGAAAAAGTTGTTGTCTGAAATGTCTTCAGTGGCTACTGGGGATGAGTCAAGCAGTCAGAAAATGTGATTGTCCCATCATGTACTAATTACACATTAATACACTCTGCTCATCTCCTTCCCTGCTGTTCTGATGTCAAAGCAAATGTCTTAAAGGGGCCCTGTGGAAGAGAAGATGATGAGCCCTTGTGGTCCAAGTTTACACGTTGTGTGTATCTTTAAAATTAAGATTACAAAAAGAAACACTTGAATCCTGCATTGTTCACATCCATGTTTACTTAGTGGGGAGTCAGTGAAATAAATACATGCTCACGTTCATGCATGTGTGTCCTCATGCGTGTGCACGAGAGAAACAAAACAGGGACCCAATCGTAAAACATTGCTTGATAATGCTACTAGTGGTCAAATACTCCACAGGGTATCTTTAATGAACAAAATTAAACAACTTGCTACTGGCTAAGCTAGTTTATCTGTGCTTTGAAGTAGCAATTTCAGACTTAAAATATCTGCTAGGGTTGTTTATCGTTTCAAATCTCTCTACTCAGATTGTGCTGAAATAGTCCAGTAAGGTGTAAAAATGTGTTTGGGCTGTTACAGTAATTTATTTTAAACCAAAACAGTATCTACTACTACTATGACCAAGAAAATACATCCGCCATTAAATTGAGAATTCTCCACAATAAATGTGGTTATCATGTCATACTGTCGGTATATCTAAGTTTCTGCTTCAGTGTGACACTATGTCACTGTGTGTCACTGAGAGTGGTAGAGAATAAATAATTGCGAGAACGATGGTTATTGCATTAATATGTACCTGTGGTGGTCTGATAATAACTATATCAGAATATTTTATTTTATTCTGTTGGTATTTGTGATTTGGGGTTTTACATGGAGCGGTGGATATTGATGACGTGTCATGTGTGTACACGGAGATGACACCACATTTATCTGCACACAACAGTTTAAGTCTGATCTTAGCGGTACATGGTTTGGTGTAAAAGTTATATATTTAGTATGTCGAGGAGTGGAGGTTACCTGTAGATGATGCCCTTTTGATGAAGGAAGAATAGGCCAATGGCTATCTCCGCAGCGTAGAATCTACGCACGCACATACACAGACACAAAGAGAAACAAAAACCGTAATTGGAAAGACGCAGAGAGAATGGACAAGAGGAAAACAGAGGCATAATTTGTGTGTGTAGGTGCATGTGTGTGTGTCTTCATAAAGGTCAGTGCTGTCTTTTCAAGGCCAGAGAGCAGCTGATAAGATCAACAGGAGGAGTCCGGATACACTGACCACGCAGTCAACTATGTTTGCGTGGGTGTGCCCAATCACTGTCTGTAAAGTGCACCGTAAAAGGTGCCACGAGGGATTCTGAAGGTGTGGAGAGAATATGCAGAGTCTGTTCAGAGCTTGTTGGATGCTTTTTCTCTGATCAGAATGACGACCAGACGGGCGTCACTGCAGCAGGAAGCTAACATGGATTCACATGCAAAACATAAATACACAGGAGTAGATAATACAAAAGATACTCAGACAAAAGTTCAAGGCTTCTTCTTCATCATCCACGGGGATGGATATCCTGAGTATTGTCTAATAAATAAATTAAACAGAGTAGAACAAGTTGATGGCCTTAGATAAACAAGTTCCTCACCCTGTTTGACTTGCCCTTCAGCAGTCTAAACCTTCTGCCAGAGGGAAGAAACTCTAATTCCCTATAAAGCAGATGAAGGGCAAATTCCTCCACGGCTCACGCTTTCCCGACAGCCCGCTTGTCAAATATGTCAGCCTGCTGGTTTGACTTGACACCAGTGATCTCGCCAGCAACCTTAATTATATTCTGCAGTTTTGGGAGGTATTTTACCACACACTGGAAACTCGCAGGAGCTGCTAGATTACTTCCATTTCTTTGAAGTTCTTCAGAGCAGCAACGTGCATCGGGGCGATCAACATATTTCACCCCCAGGCTCTGCTAGGATTGCTCATCCATCACCTGAGCCTCTCAAACTGCTGATGGCTTATTCAATATGATTTAAAAAAGCATTAAATGTGACACACCTATAAGCATGGGATTACGATTTTGTGTTATGATGGCATAAGAATGCATCTTAGCCTTTAGCCTACAAAAGCTGCTTTTTGTGTGTTTGTGTCTGTACTCACACAGCATGGGGCTCTTTGAACTTGCCGACCTGCTGAATCTGATACATGAGATCTCCTCCATTTATGTACTCCATGACAAAATACAGGCGGTCCTACAAAGAGATAGAGGGGCAGACAAAGAGAGAGAGGTCAAAAAGTTCATAAAAGCAGGCAAGAGGTCACAGAAAAATGGGATAATAGTGAGAAGAAGAGAGTAAGATACTGTAGAGGGAAAGAGATTGTTTAGAGGTAGATAGTGATGGGTGAGAGAAGATTAAAGGAGAGATTGACGCAGGCAGTGAAAATGGAGGGATTATAGATATAGAAGGAGGAAGACGGTGAGAGAAAAGTGATTGGGTTGTTGTCTGGGCGTCCAAACTGAGGGGACACAACAACATCAATTTAAGAGCTAATTCTCCTCCATTACCTACAGAAATTGCCAATATGGTACAGTATGTGAGGTGTGTGAAGGGATTTGGTGTGTGGCCATGAGTGTGTTTAGAGGAAATATGGTGGAGTTGTGTTGTGTGTTAGGGGTTTTAATGTGTTTGAGTGTGTTTTTTTCTTTTCTACACTGCCTGATAAGGATGTGTGATAACAATATATTTGTGTGTGTGCACTACACCGCATATATAGTATGTATGTGTGTATGCATGAATGTTATAATTGCCTTTGTGTGTGTGTGTGTGTTATAACTGCCGGCTAAGTCCCATATGTGCGAAAGCCCTCCTCTGGTCAGAGAATTAGTGCTGAGGAGGATTAACACACTCACTCCTGGTTTGTTTGTGTGTTTGTGTGTGTGTGTTTGTGTGTAGGCCAGGTCAACTTAATTTGCCTAGCCTTTAACCACAAGCTCAAATGGATTCACACATTACATTACGTTCATTAATCAATGAAAACATGTACAAACAAGTGTGTTTATGTAGGGTGTGAATGTAAATGACAGTGTTAAGTATAAGGCCAGTGAGCTATATTTACTCCTCTGTTGACTCATCCTTAGTGTAATATGGATTATACGTCAGAAGATGAGCATGAATCAAATATGAATCCAGTCTGTGTGTTCCAGCTGTGACAGCAGGCAGGGTGGCTGCTGTTAAGACCACAGTGCTCACCAACAGTGCGGCTGTGCCTTTCAGCAGGACGCCGCACTGTGGCTCCCTTCAGATCAAATATAATGTGGAGGTGTAGGGACCTACGACGGGTGTCAGTTCAACTTGCAAAGAACGTCAAATTTATTGTGTGTGTATACATAAAATAATAATTTGTAAATAAATTATTATTTTTCAAAATTGGGTCCAAAATCTGTATTTTTAGTAATACTTTGAACAGTTTAGGTACACCTAGCAAAAACTAAAGCAGTCCAATACAACAGTCATGGAATAAATCCTCCCTTCATGAAGGTTATAATCAGTTTTTGAGTAACAGAGTTAGTGTTGCTCCCCAACAAAAAAAATATGCAGCAGAGAACCCCTTGCCAACCACTACATGTTGCTTTAAACTTCAGTTTGTGTACAGATTAAACAAAGAGGACATCACGTGTCAATTAGTGAGCTTTAGCGGGGCTAGTAGGTGGATTTTGTCGCATTCTGATAGAGCCAGGCTAGCTGTTTCTCCCTATTTCTTTGTGCTAAGCTAAGCTAATAATTTGCTGGCTGAAGCATTATGTAACGGAGAGACAATGGATTTGATAGAAACTTAGTTTTGCCAAACAAACTGAATTAACATATTTACCAAAAAGTAAAACTATTGCTTTAATAAAAAAAGACGTCAAGGCAAATAAGTAGTGAAAGAAAATATTTTATACTATAACATACAACTGAAAATACGTCGGCCCACCTACCATGCTCTGGAAGGTGGAATGCAGCTGTGTTAAGAACGGGGGCTTTCCAGACAACGCTAGCACTCTCTTCTCCACCATGGTGCATTCCACGTCATCATCCTGGATCACAACATCCTTCTTCAGGATCTTTACAGCGTACAGATCCTCTGTCCCTTTACGCTCTGCCAGCATCACCTAGAGAAGAGACGGCAGAGAGGATAGAGGGGAAACACAAGAGAGATGAATTCATCAATATTCAGAATCGTTATGGCACACAGCTCCCGTCATGCCTTCATACCAACACCACCTTCAACATCACCTTAGAAGAAAGAGGGGTACGGGCGAGAAAAGGAGAAAAAAAGAAAAAGGCAGAAAGAGGGAAAGGAAGGGAGGGATATAGAGAGATGTGGGAGGCAGGGAAAGCAGAAGGGATAGAGGACATACTGTAAAGGGCAGGGATAAAGAAGTGCAGAGATAAAGGAAAGCTTTTCTGACTGTTTTGGGTTAGACAGTTAAAGTAAAAATAAAGAGACTGAGGACAGGAGGGAAGGAGAGAGCAAACTGATTCATCATTTCTCACAATGTCATCAGAGGAGAGGGCAAATAGGAGAAATGGAAAGGGAAAAAAAGAAAGCACAGAGAGGAAAGGAGGTGACAAAAGGCTCCTGCACAGTGTGACTGCATGTTACTCTGTACGAGATACATCTTATAAAAGTTTGTCGGCAATATGTGTCAGACTGCACAATACCAATTTTGAGGCATGTCAAATCGGGAGATAAAGGCCATTGATTCGTAAAAAAATGCAAGCAGGCATGTCACCAACTTGCATCATCCCTTTGTGCTTTCCTCGTTTTGAAAATGCATCAAAATAGAAGGCTAGTCTTGGCCGTAGCGCTGGCATTGTTTTTTTTTTGTTGTAGTTTGTTTTTAAGTTTACAGAAAGAGAGCTCACAGTGTTGAGGCTGCCAGTGTATTTTGTGACTGGTTGGTTTGTTGACACTGGTCGTAGCAGAGGCCACACTGGGAGAATTGACCATTCGTTAGACCCCTTGTCGAACAATGTGTCCAATCATTGCCCTGCACCCATCACAGGCGCGTCAGGTGACATCAGGCAGGTTAAGCTTTGGATCCCTCCAACTCTTGAAGTGGTGTGCCTTGGATTGCATTAGGAACAACACTCTGCATTTGAAGAGTTTGGAGGGAAGTGTCTTTTGTTCTTCTTAAAGCAAACCAAGAGCCAAAGTGTAAAGAGTGGATCAAACACTGATGTGTTTATCTGCTTTAACGTAAGCTGCAGCACATTATATATATATATATAATATAATACAATAATATATCAATAATATCTACCTACAGTAGTGACCAAATGTTACTGCCAAAGACCAAGGAGCACATCATTAACTAAAAAGTGTTGCATACGTTTATCGGTTTACAGGTTATGTTGTTGTCTTTGTTAGATTTGGGGAAAACTCCAGCAATGTTATCTGAGATACTGTTAAGATTTCCAGACGGGTTAGTCCTAATCTTAAAACCCTTTCTCATTAAAAGCGACAACATAGCCTACTACCTACTACCTACCTACCTACAGGTATGTAAGCTAATTAAGCCAAACAAGGTTAATAAAACAGTCTGATCTTGGATGTTTCCTAATCATACCTTATAATACTTGCATGTTGTCACCAAGAGCATATTTAAGACCCCTTTTACAAAATTCAGCTGGAAACATTAGAAAAGCAGCCGGGAGAGAGTTTTCAACCAACACACAAAGCTAACTTTAGCTAAATTAGCTAGCTGTCTACAGTTTATAAAAGCTGTAAGCAACAATAGTCCTTACAACTTTCTAAATCGATGAACGGCTGGAATTACTGCTTTTGTCTGAAACCAAGGACCACTGTGTACACAGTAAAAGTTGTGTGTGACAACTGAAAACTTAACAGGCATAGCAACAGTAACTTAGGGGCTGGGGCTTAGAGAACGGTCAGTTTGGGCTGAAATATTGTGACGGCCATCTTTGGCCTAGAATGAATCATTCTCCATGATCTTAACGTCATGCAGTTCTGTTGTGCCTTTACTACAGAGGAAGAAAAGAGGAAGGGCAGTATTTGGATCAAAAGTTAACCATACAGAGCAAGATTATTTAGCACTTGTGTAACATATTCATACTGTTCAGCTTCTCTTTGCCCTTCACGAACATCAGGGAGGAAAAAGAGTTGGAAAGATAGAGTAAGAAGAGAAAGAGGGAGGAAGAGGGGATTATTTCACATTTCTTTTTCAGGATCTTTAGGGCGCACAGTGTGGGGTCTAAAGATAAAGGAAAGGTGGATGGGTGAGGAGAGCAGGATTAGAAAAGTTGGGGAAATACTGAAGGAGGAGTCAAAGGGCGGGAGGAGAGGAAGGACAGAGGGAGGGGCAGAGAAAGAGAATGGCAGCAGTCAAGCAATGCAGAAATCCTATTTGTATTAATTGTAAAGTCTGGGAGCACATCTGCTTGTGATTACACTGGAGACACACACACACACACACACACACACACACACACACACACACACACACACACACACACACATATATGTGTATGTCATATATAATCTGTGGCTGCTGATTCCTGTGGAGGTCGACCAGACAGATGCCAAGAATAAAACCACTATGAGTTGCCTCTGCATGTGTATATGTGTGTGTGTGTGTGTGTGTGTGTGTACTCAGCAGTTTAAATGTCTTGTAGCCAAGGTCATGCTCATGCTGCTTACACTCTCTCAAACAGAAAAGTAAACCTTTCTGTCTCATTTTCCTCTCTCGGGTCTCTTGTTTGCCGTATCCTGTTCTCCTCTCCTTTTTCATCACCATTTCTTCCCTCTTGTTTCTCCATTTCTCCCTTTCCTACTTTCTTCTTCCTTTCTCCTTTACCCTCATGTCCTCATATCTTCTTTTCTAAAGAATCCAGTAGCTGCTGCAAATAGCAGGCAAAATGTGGGTCAAGTCTCAGATCGCAGGTCATTTCATTAAAGTTGAAGCAGGCTTGTGACCGGGTCAGAAAAGTTCAACTCTCTAGACTGATATCTGTATGGGGGAATTATTTTAGCAAGTGTAACTGCTAAAAGTCTCAGTGTATAGAATCCCTTAGCAAACTGAGAAAGTGGCGCTTTAAAGCAATAGTTGAACATGAAAATAGATACCTTATATCTGTTTGTTCAATATAAAGCTGTAGCCAGAAAACATGTAGCTTAGCACAAAGGTTGGAAACAGGGGAAAAAGCTAGCAGGGCTCAGTCCAAAGGTAACAAAAGCTGCCTACCAGCACCTCTAAAGCTCACTAATTAACACGTTATATCTGGCTTCTTTGATCTGTTAAAAAAAAAAGTAATTATAGAAATGTTATGTCTTATGTGTTGGACTGTTTATTGGCCAGTAGCAAAAACAGCAATTTCTTTTCAAAGATTAAAAACAAACAAGATACAACATGTTAATTAGTGAGCTTAAAGGTGCTGGTAGGTGGACTTTGTTACCTTGGGACTGAGCCAGGCTTTCTGTTTACCCCTGCCTATATGTCTTTATGCTAAGCTAAGTCAACTGACTGCTGGCTGTAACCTTAAATTGAAAGAATAGATATGAGAGTGGTATACATCTTCTCGTCTAACTCTTGACAAAAAAAATAATGAGTGTGCTTTCCAAAATGCTGAACTATTTCTTTAAAGTTGATTTTGTAACTAGTGGTATGATTCTTTCAAGAAATTACATGTATACCGTCTTAAGGTATGTCTGCACGCACCAATAAACAAAACATTATTACTAGTTAGCTTCCATGCTAGGTTCAAAGAACATATAGAGATAGGAAAAGTCAGATGCATCAGAAAATCATGAGTTTAAAGAGTTAAACAGTGAACCATGAGCATGCGTAGGCAACGTAATTTAGAATTTCAAAAATCAGATTAAAGCTCACAATTGCAAGCTCATCATAGCTCTTGACTTATATTTTTTTGCTGCTGTGACAGAATGCTAAAAGCAAATACTTTAAGGCTCCAGCATCAGAAGGACACAGAGGAGGAGACACAGGAGAAAATTCTGAAACTGAGGGAACTCATCAGCACAGATCAAGTCTCTTTTCACATGTGAGACTACTCTGCTGAAACTAGTCGATTCACCGCATAGACTTCCTCTTCCTATCATTCTAAAATGAATAAAAGTGCTTTAAAAAATGTTCTTAAAACAAGACGGTGAACAGGCAGGAAGAATGTGGAAGAAAAACGGCTGAGCTTACCATCACGAGGCTAGCATGCTGTGTTTGTAGTTCCCACAAGACTAATTGAGTTTTGGGACTTCAACAAAAGGGTCTTTCATCCAATCTTATTTCATATTAAAACTTTTTATTGCATTTTTTATGTTACTTTGCATAAAACACAGGGTGAACCTAATGATTTGAAAATTTTGCAACTGCTCAAATGCTCAAGTTTAGCTGAGTTTGTTTGATTTATTGATGTGTTTAATATAACATTCTTCTGGGGAAGCAAGATAGACTAGATCTTAGAAAGACGGAGCCTTAAACAGGCTTTATCTCCACAGACATATTCTATGTTTGCAAACAGTAACGTGCTGTCAAGTGCAGAGTGAGCAGATCTACCTCTTGCAACCACTTGATATAAGTTGCTGTAGATGAATGTCAGTTTTATAATGGAAATGGAAAAAACATATCACCTTTATTCTTTCCAAAACAGCAAAGAACAGAGCAATAAAATTGACCTTATATCCACTTCATTATTTTTTCCCCCTAAGCGATTGGAAACTCAGCAGCTTTGCTGTTTATGCCTTATAAATATTCAGCCATGATAATGTAGAGGGGTTATTGGGTTTGGGATACTACAGGGAGTGCAGCACAGATGGACAAAGACAAAAAGGTGTGTGCGCGAGGGTCTAAATGTGCGTTTGCATAGAGGGCAGCCACAGTGCAAGAATGTGCTTTACAATCATCAGCATTAGCATTTAAATATCTGTCGAAGTTGGATCTATGCTGGTGGCATCCTTTGATTAAAGCCGTTGTAAGTTTGTGAGACAGATGAGGGTATGTGTGTGTGTTTGTGTTTTTCGTGGACTCATCCCATATGGTGGTAATGTGACTCTATGTAAATACAAACTCTATAAATTTGAACCAGAGAGGAAGGGCACCATCTGGCACAAAGCTCGTTTTATGCAACCACAAGGACAAAGACAAGACCAACACAAGAGAAAGAAGACATGAAACCACAGGGTTTCATCCCAAATCAAAACGCCTCGCCAATCTGGAAATACAAAGGACACAAAGCAACAACAGCAGCTTTTTGGCATCAATACACACTGTCCGTGGTGACAAATTTAAGAAGACGAGCATATGTTCGTTTTCATTATACGTTTTATCTTTTGGATGTAATTTTTACTCAAGGTCATTTTGGTCACAGTGTCATTCTTAAACAGGCTACTCTACTATGAATTGTGGCGTTTGTCACTATTATTAATGCCCTTTTATCCAAGAAAGTTGTTCAGGGTCATTTGACATAGAAACAGTCCTCAGGATATTAACTGTCATGTGTCGTAAATGATGCCACTATGTTTTCTCAGCTGACCTTGTAGAGGGAATTTACCCAGGGAAAACTAATGAAACCACACTCCACTGCACTCTACTGCACCGCATGATGCTGCACTATTTTGTATTACAGTGGGCTGTGTTGTATTATTCTAAACTGTCATATATCATATCGTCGGTATAGTCCGATCACATCCACCGAAGCGGTGTGTATTTCCTGTCAAGCCCCAAACACACACTCATTGTAGGACACAGTGGGACTTCTTCAGGCTGCTATAGTGTTTTTGGATTCAACAGACTTTCTGTCTGTCCACATTGTATTTCTATGTACTAGCTGTTAACAGTAGAACACATTATTAAAGCCCCTGAAAAGATGGTTTCAATTCTTAATTATGCATCTACAACAATACATATTCATGAATAAATAATAAAAAATCAAAGTTAAAGTTCTTAGTTGTTATCATTATTATTCGTTTAACAGTCAAAAACTAATCTGCCTCATCAGGACTCTGTGGATGTGGTTTGTCTCTTAACTTCCATTTTTGAGGAAGTGACATCACCACATCCACTTCAGATACTGCAAAGTTACTGACAGCGTAAACTAACTAACTAAGATTTGATTTGATCATAAACCTGTCTAATATGCACCCATATCAGATCCACATAGTATTAGAGTGTAACAAAGACCAATGAGTAACCTGTGTTTTGGATGAAGAAATATTGCATCGGCAAATCTGTTACCAACACATTTTGACCAGTCACCATGACAGTTACATGACTAGCTGATCTATTTAGTGCCACTACGCCAAAGGACTGCCACGGAAGAAATTCTCACCTTTTCTTCCAGCACTGGCAGTTCTTCATGCTGTATGTTATGTTGTGAAACTGGTCAGATATTTGCCAACGTGCACAAGCTGCATATGTCCACCTATACAATGTAACATAGTCTAAAGGCTAAAACTACATAGTCAGAGCACTTCCTTGTTGCTTAAATGCACAAGGTCAGTAAAACAATGTCAGAGAGGTTTTAAGCAGCTCTGTCCATGGTGCTAAGACTTGGCTGTAATTCACACACACACAACAGACAAAAATGCTCACACATCCTGCAATATGTAAACACATGAATGTATGGTAACAGAATAAATGGAACTTCATACATGTTTGCTTATGTGTGTGTTTCTGCTTGTATGCTTGTGGTGTGTGTGTGTGTATAGAGACATGACATTACAGATCAGGTTGGAGCCTGCCTGAAATGCGAGTGTGTGTGTGTGTGTTATTATCCCACTGGAAGCATGTCCTCCGAGAAATGTTAGCAGCAGTATTGTGATGCAGATGTCCTCAGACACTGAGGCTCTGAAGGTACCAGCCTCCCACACAAACTCAGGAACCATTAAAATGACACACACATCATGTGAATAACTGTTTATTGTGTATGTATGTGTGTGTGTGTATGTGTGTGTGTGCCTCTGCATGCTCCAACACAGGCTGCATGTTTCAGGAATCTGTGTATGTATGTGTCGGGTATTCCAGTAATGATCGACCCTCGACTCAGTCTCAGCACATCGGTGTTGCTTTAAATGCCCGTCACCATGGAAACAGGCAGCCGGCATACAGGTCTGGTACACAGACAATGGTCTCTCTCTTTCTCTCTCTCTCTCTCTGTCGTTCTCTTTCTGTCACTTTCCCTCTCTCCACCCCTGCTGCTCCACCTGTCGTTTACCCAATTGTCTCCCTCGCTCCCCCCTTACTCTCTCCCCACACCTCCCTCTTCTGTCTGTTTCTTGCCTTGATTTTCATTCATTCATGTCAGTCTTCCCTCTCCAAGGTTTCCCCCTCCTTTCTCCCTCTCCCTCTTTTCATTCAGTCCGACGTTTTTACCTCTCTCTCAATTCATTCATGTCAACCTTGCCGCCATGCTCTCACATCTCTGTCTCTCTCTCCT
Organism: Nannoperca obscura; assembly: GCA_036024295.1. Classification (NCBI taxonomy): domain Eukaryota; kingdom Metazoa; phylum Chordata; class Actinopteri; order Centrarchiformes; family Percichthyidae; genus Nannoperca; species Nannoperca obscura. The sequence goes on along the minus strand of JAVQJL010074553.1, from coordinate 4,781 downwards.
TTCATCGCTCTCTCCACTTGTCACGCCATCCTCTTCGCCGCTTTCCCTTCATCCATCTCTGTCTACCTGTGCTTCATCTCCTTTAATTCCTTCTATCTCTCTATCTTCTTTCTCTGTCCGTTTTTTCTTTCCTCTAAGCTCTGTGTGTGGATAGAGCTCTGATGTCACACACAAACACACACACAAATGCTCACAGAAGTATTCGACACAATTAGAGCTCAGATATACCAATATATCACAGCAAAGATATACTTATGTGTGTATATACACACACATGATGGCTGCCACACATGTAATATGTTCCTTGGGAGCATTAGGAGTGTGCATCCTTAAAAATGAATTCCACATGTCTACAATTAAGCCCATGAACAGAGGGGTCAGTGTTTTAGGATGTGAAGTGAGAGCAAGGCAGTAACATTTTAAACAAGTTTAAAACACCATGATACTGGTTGAAATGCAATATAGAACATATATGCATGTTAAAATGCAATTGAAAAATGTACTTAATAAGCAATAAAATGCCTCCTTATTCAGTTCAATACACCCATTGGTTTTGCTGCTGCAGCCTTACTTGGTCTGGTATGACCAGTAGGCTTTAGTGGCTAATATTAGCTAATGTTAGCAAACTTTACATAAAGATTGCTGTTCACATTATTGACTCAGTTTGCTAGTATTTGCCATTTTCCTGTAATTACCATCTTTTGGCTATTTCCCAGCTAAAGTTAAGTAGACTTGCTTTAGCATGAGCAATGCAGGGACCTCCTCGAGTGTCCCCATTATGGTAACTTTGTGCAAAATGTTGAATTCTCACAAAGACATTCTGCTGTCAGCCAGGAATGATTCTTTATCTGCTGCCGAGTGGAGTGAACATTGCTGCTTGCATCACAGTTGTTTGTCTACACATATGCATTGGTAAAGGTAATCATGAGTCTTATGCAGATACACAGCAATAAAATCAAATATGCACCTGTGGCACAAACATAGTAGCAGACAGTACAGACAGTATTCAACACCATGGCCTCACCTTGCCGAAGCTGCCCTTGCCCAGCACCATCAGGAAGTTAAAGTCAGCCAGCTTCATGCGATCTTGGTTGCCATTGGAGTCGAACCGGGATGCAGCATTGGCCGACTTGCCTTCTGTGTTCTTGCCTGGACCAATCTTAGCCCTCTAGATGACAGAGAGAGAAAACAGGGCACTGATTTAGACACAAAGTCCAACATTCAAAGAGACCGCAGGCTGTAAGTGGACTAACAGAGGGCTGAGTTGGCTCATGACTCTTCATATTTAAGCCTACTAACATTAAAAAAGGTAAGGTGAGTTGATGGTGAGTTAGGGCCTTTCAACAGTATTTGTTATTATTTAATTATTCACTTTCCCCAACCACATTTCTCTGATTTGTCCTGGGGTTGAAGCCAGCAAACAAGGTGCTGTTTGTTTATCATTTTAACTTTATCTAAGATCACTGCGAAGAGTCAAATCAACAAAAGATATGAGAAGCTTGACTTTATACTAACATTTTAGGCAGAAACACATACTTCACACGTCAAGGTTTAAACAAATTTGGAAAGAGAAGAAAACTTGAATTCTCCCTAACTATTTAGAGTCTCTTCTTCAAAGTTTGGGGGATTTTAATATCACAAAGACAACATTTTTGTTAGAGCGACAGGAAAGGACGTGATGAATATGTTAAAAAGGGAAAAGTTTTTAGCATTTTGATTCATTCCATTTCATTTATTTCGCATAGGCACTTTACACACCAGTTCACACTTTCCATAACAAATATGGCCTCCCTGTGAATCTGCCACTCTATTCAATCATGACTGTCACCACTTCCCTTGTTTCTGTCCTTCAACCACTTTCTCCTACTCACTCTGAAAGTTTTCTTTCTCTCTTTTCTCTAAAATTCATTTCTACTTCATCTTTGAAAATGTGGCATGCGTCTCTGACTCTCCATTAATTCACGTCTGTCACCATTTCCCTTTCTCTCTCCTCTATTCACTCGGTTTCATTTCCAACTCTCTCTCTGTCTCTCAAATAATTTGTCTCTGCCTCGACCTTAAGTAAGAAACTATTAAAATCTTATAATCTAATCAAATTCTAATCTTATTCTCCACTTTGTTAAGACATGCTTCAATTTAAAAGCAGTCTTAAGACAAACTACCTGCACACTCAGACACACAGGTGCAAGATGAGTACATCTTATCCTATTTTATCTTAAATTGCTGATCCACGCTGAGGCTCTCTGCACTTCTTCTGTCTTGTGCAGTCATTTCTCCGCTGCCTTGTCTTGAAAATTGTCAAAGTGAAGCATCCAAGCACTGTTCTCCCTGCACTGTTTGCTGTGTGTGTGCGTGAGTGGTGCAACCCATACGGTTCTCGACTCATCAATGGATAAAAGGCTCTATCTGTCTCCATCTGTTCTGACACACACACACACACACACACACACACACACACACACACACACACACACACAGGAGTAGTTGAGGTATTTGTGAGCAGCAGAGCATGCTGAAGGCAACACTCTCAAAGCCTTCAGAGATTAATGCTGCTCTCTCTGTCTCTCTGTCTACAGCCGTGTGTCCAAGTATCTTTGTGCACATTATAAACGGTGAGCCAAAAAAAAGGGGATGAATGGCAGCAGCAAAATCAAATACTTTCCTTAAAAAAATAAATATCGTTTTAACACCGACTTGAGGTGGTTTTTGCTTTTGTGGATGAATAGTATTTATCCACTGAAGTGGTGATGGAAATGCATCTGTACAATTCATTATGAAGTAGCAAACAATCATCTGTCTCATCCCAGTTACTATTCTAACGCAGCCTAGACTATTTAAAAACTATTCCTAAGGATCTTTACCCAGTTTCCTCTCTTCTAATGATTATAAAGTTTGCATTCAAGACATCAATGCATTATATTACCACCTCTATGACACAAAATGTACCATAATGTGTTTGCCACATCAAGGCGATAACTAAATCTGCATTTTATCATCTCAAACAAATAGCAAGGCTTAGAGTTCTCATGTCCAGACTTGTGCATGCCTTCATTAACAGCAAAGTGGACTACAGTTCTTAAAATCATTACACTGGCTTCCTGTTTCTTATAGAATAGATTTTAAAGTACTGCTGCTAGTTTATAAATTGCTCAATAATCTTGGGCCAAAATTCATCTCTGATCTCCTTAAAAATATAAACCCACTGGTTGTATCTGGAGACAGAACCAAACAGGGTGAAGCAGCTTTTAGCTATTATGCTGCAGACAGATGGAACCAACTTCCTCTAGATCTCAAATGCGCCCCGACTTTAGCCACTTTCAAACCTAAAATGAAAAACTCAGCTGTTCTCCTGTGCATTTGCACAAAGTGGTTTCTCTATTGTACTTTTATTTCCTTTGTTGCACAGGCAACTTACATCTTTTTACTGCAAAGCTGCCTTGCCTTGTGTGAACGTCTGTATGTACTTGTGTGTGTTTGATAGCTGGCCCCTTGAGAATGTGTCTCAGTGTACGTCTGAGGACCATGACCTTGAGGAGATGGAGGAAAAGAAAAACAGATAAAGAGAGCCAAACACACAGGGGGCCACTGAAGGTGACAGGGGACAAAATAGATAAGTGAAGGAGAGGAAGGGAAGCAAAGTGAAGACAGTGAGGAGGAAGAAGGGAGAGAAATGGAGGATAGAAGACTACAATACCTCCCCATGAAGCCAATATCCAGACCCTTAACTAAACACACTACTAACAATGAAAATTATTTTATTTCACAGCACTCTAAACTACAATCTGTTGGTAAAAATGTGTTTAATATTAGGGGACCAGAAATAAAACTGTAGGAGGAAACACGAGTTACAATGACACCATCACATAAAAGCAACGTCTGGCACCAGGAAAGATTTTGAAAAGTGAAAAGATTCTGAAATGGGAACTTAGACGTTTTTTCTAAAACGCCACATGAGCCCGCAGCAGAGGAACTAGTTTCATCCTCAGTTTGTTAAAGTCAGCGGGGAAGGATCTCTAATCAAAACTTTACAGGTAAGTGTTCCCGAAACAACAGAACACTGTGACTCCTACACTGCAACACCCACTGAAGAAGAAATAATTTAGGTCTGATATTTAGATCAAAGGCTATTTAGCAACACTTACTTGAAACTGCTCAGAGGCTCCGTCCAAAGGTAACAGAATCCACCTACCAACACCTTCCATCAATTTATGTACAGATTAAAGAAATGGTAATACAACATGTTCATTAGTGAGCTTTAGATGTGCTAGTAGGCGGATTTTGGACAAAGCCAGGCTGTTCCCAGTCTTTGTGACTGACTACCACTGGGGCTAAAGGAGGGACAGGTGAGGAAAACAAAAGCAAAATTGCCCCCAAACAGCTCCACTTAACTCTGCGATCAACACACCACAGAAAGACTCTGATGTTTTGTGGCTTAGCATCAGCAAGACAGAAGGAGAAGCGGAAAAGAGAAGAAAAAAAGAGGAAAAGCACAGAGCGGGTTTATCCTCTCCACTGCCAAATGTGTTAATGAGTGGGCCTACTGGTCAGACACACACGTCTGGACCTGCAGTGTGCCAGACCGGATGGTACTAAAAGTGTGCCTGCCAACTGCTAACAGCTCTCCCAGAGAGGCTCTCACTCAGACACACACAAATGCATAGAGCACACACACACACATTCACAAGCATACCATACTGGCACATTCAAACACATGCAGGCACATACTTGCGAACGCTTCCACAGAGAACCCCCCCCCCCCCCCACACACACACACACAAAAG
>JAVQJL010074545.1:0-60935 GCA_036024295.1 Nannoperca obscura | reverse complement strand
TAGAAGCGCCCTGTCAGGTTTTAAATCATAACCTTCTGTTTTGGCTGTTGGTCCGGGTCCGTATGGGACGGCGTCGGGGTCCGGACTCGGACCGCGGTCCGCCAGTTGGTGACCTATGCCCTAGATCTTACATCGCATACCAAATACAGAGCCACTAAAATAACTATTTGAATTAAAACATTTAACTTTGGCTGTGCAGTAAGATGAAATTAATGTTTGTCAAAGCTGGGTGAAAGACCAAACCCACAAAACATCTATATTCAACAAGAGTGAAGTTATTCAAATGTATTAAGTGTGTTTAGCACTTGCGGTCCCTCCCAAGTTGCTGGGCTTGTTTAGCTACTGATGCTGTTCTCTTGTTATAAGAGCAGTCTATCTGCCAAAAAGGAAAATGAATGAAGGCTGGAGGTGGTTATACTAATAAGTATTGAGCTAAGAGTTTACAACCAGTTCTTACCCAAATATCATGCTAAGTACACCACACGTTCCTCTTTTTTGCATTTTAAATGTTTAAAAAAAAAAAGTAGTAGGACTATATAACAATCCATGCTGATGACATGTATGTGACATGTAAAGGTCTCTTCACGCTTTATTAAAAATTATCTACTTCACTCATACATTTATGACTACAGTACTTACAGTAAATTCTCTTAACACTTTACACAATTAACATGTAGGAAAAAATACATCAAGGCCCCTTGCGCACAGGTTTCCTTTTAAATTACATACACAAATAATCAGTGAACCTAACAGGAGGATCTTTCTTTTGTCAGCCTATAATGATGCCAGCCATGCAGTTATTTTGCTGCACATTTAGTAACTACACATCACATGACAGACTGTAATAGCTTTTAACGATCGTTTTAGTTCACTCTGTGGTGTCTTTCACACTGTGAGCTCGTGCTCAGCAGTCTGACATCTAGGTTCGACCTGAAAATTGAAATGCCACCGGAAGTAGCTTGGTTGCATCCCCTGACTTGACACTGAGAAACCACTTGGCCCTTAGCACAGATGAAAGCAATACGTGACCTTTGACCCGTCTCAGCCACATCATCTTTATTTGCGGAGCTAATAAATCAAGCTATCATACATTTCAGAGCGTACAGGTGAACCTGCAGGTGTGGAAAAGGCTCTAATAAATGCTAAATTTATTTTATAAAATAACATCCGAGGTAGCGGAATTTTCAAATGAAAGCAACTACAAGATTTGATCGTTAGCCGCTAGCTAGCTTAGCATTGCTAAATGGCTTTCACGGCGTTTCTTGCTTGCACCAGCTTGCACTGTTGTTTTGTCGAACGAAGCAACATCAGATACGTTCAATGGATAATGTACTTTATCTAGACCCCATTCGTCTGCTTGGTAACAGATGGCTAAACAGTGGCTAGCTGCTAACATTTGGCTAAACCCGTGAGTAGTCGCTAACACAGATTTCCGAGTTGGCAGGTAGCACCCCAATTTAAATTCACCCCCGTCAGTTTTATCTGTCATAATACCTCGGTGTGGCCCATTAATCTCACCTGGTGCGGTTCACCGTGATGCCCCAGTCCATGGTCGTGCTCTACACCATCAACCTCCACCTCAAACACACCGGCCATCTTCGGAGTGCTGCCTTACCGTTCCGGGTCCATTAGCATTAGCAACAAACACAAGAAGGTCACATCCGGTCTTGTTCGGCTTTGTTCCCCTTCAAAATAAAGTAAAAGTAGGTCAAATATTGAAAAGTGACTTTCTGTATTTTTTGGGGGGTGTTTAGGGTCAAGTCATAGTTTGCAATTTGTTCTTAGATTTTTCCAAGACAGTATGTTTTTGACATTTAGACAGGAGCTATTTACAGACAATAACTTATCAAACTTGATAATTTTAAGGGGGTCAAACTGATCAGTCAATAATAATTAGATGCTAAATATGAATATCAATAAAATCAATATACTACTCCTTATCATTGCAAGAAAAGTCACTGCAGTCATTCCTAAAATATTGCCTGTGTTAGTGAACTGCTTTAAGTTTAAATTCATTATCATACTGTATGCATTCAAATTTCAAGTTTACTTTTACGTTTCTTGAACGCATTCATTTGTGGATGTTGAAGCGCTATTATCATTTGTATTAAGCAAAACACAGCACAGATAAAGCGGTCCTGCTGCTTAAAATTAATAAAGCAGTTAATTACAACCTCTTGTTTAGGAAATATCCCGCCAGATTTCGCCGACCGGAAGCTGTAAAATGACTGTGTGATGCATTGTGATTGGTTTAAAGCTGTGTTGGAGTATTCTCTGATTGGCTGAGCCGCTGACACAATCCAGTGTAACTGGCTTGTGGATCGTTGGCGCTCAGTTTGAGATTCAGCTGAGTCGATCGATTGTCTAGTGTTATAACCTGCTATAATAACTTTGTACCACAATAATTGTTTTCGTTTCAGGTGTCCAACCGAGAAGATAACATCAACAACTGCTGTCTTAGGAAACCACCTGCTTTGTTGCTAACATGCATGTGATTAAACGAGGTATAGTAGCTAATTTTAATAATCTTGCAGTCAAATTCTGTGTAAGTTAATGCAATGTTAAGCGGGGGATGCGAAGGTCCTGGAAAACTCTTAAAATGTATCTAAGTTGTGATAAATGTTAATACTGCGAAGAAATGTCGAACAACGGTCTGCACCTTGCAGTCTGCAGAGTTTTAGTCATTTTAAAAGGTGTTTAGTCTTTCTTTGTGTGGTGTGTTTCCGCCGAGACACCAAACAAAGACTTGAGTTATGACAGGACAAAAGCTGACACATTACTTCTCAGTTTGCAGGTTTATTGACAGTTTTGTCTTTATTTTATATACAACTAAACTTTGAGCATAATTATAAAATAAATGCGACACGGCCGAGAGTTTAAATGGATTTTTTTCTCGAGTCTTTGATGTTTAAACTTTTTCCCTTCAAGGTAGGCTAAAGGTGCTGGTAAGCCTCCTTCTATAAGGAATGTGTAAGAAAAGGGTTGTTACAGTCATGTACTGGCATCAGTGGTATTGGCGCGAAGTAGTTATAACTGGTTAGACAAGTGTGAATTGCGGGCTTCATCTGAGTTAATTGAACAGCTATGGCACTGATGATTCTTCAGCGTTTACCACTGCAGTTACATTCATCAGCTATCCTAATAATTTAATAATAACCTGACCATATAACTTCAAGGACTAATGATGTTTTTTATTTCAGACGGACGCCAGGAGGGAGTTACTTTTGATAAAATCACATCTCGAGTCCAGAAGCTTTGCTATGGACTCAATTCTGACTTTGTGGACGCTGTAAGTTCAAACCACCTCAAAGTTACCCAACAATGTAAAAAAGAAAAGAAAAGAAGAAACATCAAATAATGGGGTGACACTCTAATTCAGTGGCACTCCGTCATGTGTAATCCTTTATCTCTGTTTCTGCAGGCTCAGATTACAATGAAGGTGATCCAGGGTCTGTACAGTGGAGTCACCACTGTGGAGCTGGACACTCTGGCAGCAGAGACCGCCGCCACCCTCACCACCAAACATCCTGACTATGCAATCCTGGCTGCACGGATCGCAGTGTCTAACCTGCACAAAGAGACCAAGAAAGTATTCAGTGGTGAGTTTAACTTTTATGTTATCACAGAAAAATACATAATTTTGTGTATGTTATAATTGTATGTAATAAACTTTGCATTGAAATAAACAACACCATTAATGCACTATATATTAATATAGCCCTTATAATGCCCTCTGGTGCCCTCTGAACATTTTTTGTAAATATTTGGCATTTTCTGTGTGAAACAGCAACCATGATCTTTTCCCCTACAAGGTTAAGTTTAGTTTAATTAAAATGTATTACTTTTTTTATAACGTTGGTGGAGGTGGTCTGTGGCATGACACGGTTCATTGTACATTGTTAAAGTTTATTTGTACTCATATGACATTTTATTCCCTTTTTGCTTTTGTAGATGTGATGGAAGACCTCTACAACTATGTGAACCCGTTAAATAAACGTCACTCTCCTATGATCTCCAAGGAGACGCTCGACATTGTCCTTGAAAACAAGGCTGTACGTTAGATTTGATATTATTTTTTTGCTCTTTTCAAATTTCAAGTCACTGTATTTACGTTTAGCATTTTTTAACATGATGTCCTCTTTTCTTTGCAGCGCCTCAACTCAGCCATCATTTACGACAGAGACTTTTCTTACAACTTCTTTGGCTTTAAGGTAATTTTTCATCTCATTTTACATTGAACATCTCATGCAGATACTTTGGATGATTTATGTAATTTGTCTTTTTGCTCTAACAGACTCTTGAGCGGTCATATTTGTTGAAGATTAATGGCAAAGGTGAGAGTTCATATTCCTATAACTTGTTGAGAAGCATGTTTATGGGTGCAGAAACTCACTGTCAAGTAATTTGTCATCAAGATATTTTTAAGTAGTTTAAATTCTTATTAAACTCTTTTTCTGTAGTTGCTGAGAGGCCGCAGCACATGCTCATGAGAGTGGCTGTCGGGATTCATAAAGGAGACATCGATGCAGCCATTGAGACCTACAACTTGCTGTCAGAGAAGTGGTTCACCCACGCCTCACCTACTTTGTTCAACGCTGGCACAAACAGACCACAGCTGTCCAGGTGAGGAAAAGTCACCAAATCTCTGATGATTCCTTTTGAACTTGAATCATTTTGTTTCCTAATCTAAATTGTTAGGGGTTTTTTTGCAGTTGTTTCTTGCTATGCATGAAGGATGACAGCATCGATGGTATTTACGACACACTGAAGCAGTGCGCCCTCATCTCTAAATCAGCTGGAGGTATTGGATTGGCAGTTAGCTGTATCAGAGCAACAGGCAGCTATATTGCTGGGGTGAGTTAAATGCACACCACAGGGATTCAAATCAAGCAGATATAGAGGAGCTTTAATTTACACCATGTCATTTTTTTGTATTACTTACAGCGCTTTTGTTTTTCAGACTAATGGCACTTCCAATGGGCTGGTTCCTATGCTACGAGTCTACAACAACACATCGCGCTATGTTGACCAGGGCGGCAACAAGGTAAAGGCTAACATTTACAAGACACACTACAATGGAGCTTGACATTGTTGGTCTAGACACCTCTGGTAGTCGGTTTAATCACCTTGCTCTCTATGTTCGCTTGTTCAGAGACCTGGGGCCTTCGCTGTGTACCTGGAGCCATGGCATTTCGATGTGTTTGACTTCTTAGAGTTGAAGAAGAACACAGGTAAAGAGGAGCAGAGGGCCAGAGACCTGTTCTTCGCCATGTGGATCCCAGACCTCTTTATGAAACGAGTGGAAAGCAATGAGGTGAATATTGGGAGGAATCTTCTCCCTAACTCAAATCTCACACAGGTTACAGTTTGAATTAAGCTATATGTTTTATAATCTATCTGTATGTTTTGTGCTGGGTTTGATAGTTTGAGGCTCCTGCTAAATCTTACCATTTTGGAAAAAGATCTTATTGTTCCTCTCCTGCTTTTGTAGGACTGGTCTCTAATGTGTCCCAGTGAATGTCCAGGGTTAGAGGAGTGCTGGGGAGAGGAGTTTGAGGAGCTCTACACTCGGTGAGACCAGCACACCAAACTCTGTTCTTTAGAAAGTGCTCATTTCTCAGTGCTAACCTGCCCCACGCATAATGTTTGTCCTCAGATATGAGAAGGAGGGCAGGGTTAAGCGCGTGGTGAAGGCTCAGCAGGTTTGGTACGCCATCATTGAGTCTCAGACGGAAACCGGAACACCATACATGCTCTACAAGGATGCCTGCAACAGGAAGAGCAACCAACAGAATCTGGGCACCATCAAATCCAGCAATCTGTGCACGGAGATCGTGGAGTACACAAGCAAAGATGAGGTGAGGGTCAGGAGGTATTCTTTTGGTGCCTAGCTTGTTGTTTCTCTAACATTACATTATTTTGTTAATGCTTGTTTACAGTTTGGTTTGTTCTCTCTTCAACTCAGGTTGCGGTGTGTAACCTGGCATCCATTGCCCTCAACATGTATGTCACCCCAGAAAGGACCTTTGACTTCAACAAGCTTGCATCGGTCACCAAAGTCATTGTCAAGAACCTGAACAAGATTATTGACATCAACTACTACCCAGTGCCTGAGGTACGCTTCCTTGTGTAGCGTTGCTTCTCTATCAAACATGCAGCCGGGTCGGATGTGCTCAATGTTGACAAATGGCTCCTCTGTCCTGCTTTACAGGCTGAAAGGTCGAACACACGTCACAGGCCAATTGGAATTGGTGTGCAGGGTCTGGCTGATGCCTTCATTCTCATGCGTTATCCATTTGAAAGCACAGAGGCCCAGATGCTCAACATTCAGATCTTTGAGACCATCTACTACGCTGCCCTGGAGGCCAGCTGTGAGCTGGCAGCGGAGCTCGGCACTTACGAAACCTATGCCGGCTCTCCTGTCAGCAAGGGAGTGAGTAGTTTTCACACTGTCTCAAATCCACCCAGTAGTTTGGGCTCAGATCCTAACTAGTTTTGTTTTCCAGATCCTTCAGTATGACATGTGGAGTAAAACCCCAACAGATTTGTGGGACTGGAAAGCATTGAAGGAGAAAATTGCCAAGTAAGTCTTCCTGAATGTCTTCCTTGTTGACATTTGGCATCTCATATCTACTGTATGTGGAGATTGTAGCTCATCCCTGATTCAGCCCCTGACTTGCCTTTGTGTGTCCTCAGGCATGGTGTGAGGAACAGTCTGCTCTTGGCCCCAATGCCCACAGCTTCCACTGCCCAGATCCTTGGCAACAATGAGTCCATTGAGGCCTACACCAGCAACATCTACACCCGCAGGGTGCTCTCAGGCGAGTTCCAGGTCAGCACTGAATGCATTTGCCATTTTGTGTATCCAAAACGTTGTGTGTCCATAGAAGGAAAGGTTGCCACATCTTCTCTGGCTCTCCCATAGATTGTGAATCCTCACCTGCTGAAGGACCTCACAGAAAGAGGTCTGTGGAGCGACGAAATGAAGAACCAACTGATTGCTCAGAACGGGTCCATTCAGGTAAACACTTACAATCCTAACCGATTAAATGATTCAGTATCACTGAACACCAAACATTTTTTAAACATGTCTGATTTGTCCACAGGATATTGAGGAGATCCCTGATGACCTGAAGCAGCTGTATAAAACTGTGTGGGAAATCTCCCAGAAGACTGTCCTTAAGATGGCAGCAGATCGTGGTGCCTACATTGACCAGAGCCAGTCCCTGAACATCCACATTGCTGAGCCAAACTATGGCAAACTGACCAGCATGCACTTCTATGGTTGGAAGTTGGTAAGTCAGGACTGAGGAAATGCAGGCTTGATGCATGCTGCATCAAAGAGCCAAGACAAAATGCCTTAATGCCTGTCGCCTTTTCTCTGCAGGGCCTGAAAACTGGCATGTACTACCTGCGGACGAAGCCCGCAGCCAACCCCATTCAGTTCACCCTGAACAAGGAGAAGTTAAAGGAGGCCCAGTCAGTCAAGAGCGAGGAGGAGGAGACCAGAGAGCACAACACTGCTGCCATGGTCTGTTCCTTAGCGAACAGAGATGAGTGCCTGATGTGTGGCTCCTAAGTGAAGTGTGGTTCACACTGACCGACACACTTCCCCATATCCACCAGCTTCCCCATTACATATATGTAAGGTTCTTCTCTTTTGCGTTTTACATATGCCGCTGTCTTCAAGTTACAGATCTTTGCAGATATTATTTAATTTATGCTGGATTTCCATTATGAAGTGTGTGTTGTATGCATGTTTGTATAGAATTAATAGGGTACAATGAATTAATATTTTGCATTTTTATCAATACAGTGTTTTAATAAGTGGGTCATGTTAATGAACTTCATGTTTGTATTTTAGATGTGTGAGAAATTAAACATGTTATAAACATGTTAACGTCTTAATTTAAGTCTCTATTTATTACACTGTTGTCAAGAATATGTGAATCTTGAGTTGTACCTGAAAACATGAGCATATGTGTACTTCGTATACATATTTAGAAATGCATTTGTAAAGGGAAGAACAGTCTTTTTTTTTAAAACATTTACTAAGGTAAAGTATCTTATATCCTGAGAAAAATAGCATAATAGGAACGGGTAAGTAGTAGTCATGCTGTTGTTAATATTTCTTAGTATATTAGGAAGTAAGAAGCAGGGAAATTAAGCTTTTCTGTCTCTAGGGATGCTTTAACAGCAGCTCCAACCGGATGGTGAGACATCATGCCACTGCCTGTGCATTCATTCATTTTCCTGGTAAAAACATTTGGAGGTTTTTGCGTCAGAAGACATCAAGTATGTTTTAATTACCTGTGGTAAAGCTGGCTCACAAACACCAGAAATGGAAATGGTGACGGCATTAATCATGTAATATTGCAACAAAGGGCTACATGCCGTGGTGTTGTTCCAGTGGAGGAGTCTGGAAGTGCCGTGTCTTGGGACAGGTGATGCTGCAGGTGATGAATTAATGAAGTAGTGTGTTCATGCATGCAGGCTTGTGGGAGCAGTATGTGTAAAGCAAGCTGATACCTGTACTGTCACACTGTAGCAGGCTGTAGGTCTGGGAAACAACACTAACTCAGTCAACACAGAGTTAAACAAATGGTTTAATTGTGTTACAAAGTAACTGTATTGTGCAACACCTAAAATGAACACAAGGCTATTTTCATCTGATATTTGAATATTGAGAGAAACTAGAAATACCAACAAAGGCTCTTTGCTATTGAACAGTGAACTTTGTAAAATAGCAGTGAGGAGAGGGACAAGCACAAAGAAGCAGTACAATTAGCGTGTGACACACTTGCCTTAATCAACTGACCAATGAATCATTTTCACAGGATGTGAGTCGACTTTGCTAGAAAGCTACAGGTTTTTACATACTGACTGGCTACGCTACATGCATAGTTTTACACAAGATTGTAAGGAATTGTTCAACATTTTAGGAATTACATTTGCTCTCTGGTGGAGATCTAGATACAACTCGTTTCTGCACAGTAAATATGAAGCTACGGCTAGCAGGTGGTTTGGTTAGCTTAGCACAACTGGAAACAGTTAGCCTGGCTTTGCTCAATGGTAACATCCATCTAGCAGCACCTCTAAATCTCACTAATGTACATGTTATGCTGTGTTTTAAGGGCAGTTATGTGTAAGACAAAATGTGGAACTATTTATTAAAGATTTCTTTTTTGTTTGAACAAGCCTAGAAGCTGTGCTTGCCGCCCCGACAGGCTGCAATATTAATTACAACCTCATACTATAAATGTGTGCTCAGCAAATTTAAATTCAATAGGCTGACTGGTTTATAAAATATCCTGTATGCAAACTCCCATTTTATTCACTGGCACATAGTTTTCAAGATACCTTGTCATGGTGAAAAAGACCACACCATCTCCAAATTGTTAATGATTAATTGTGCATATCCTCTCATCAGATATTGGGTGAGGTGACCAAAGGGCCAAACCCTGAAAAATTCAGTGTGGTCTTTTAAATGGGACATCACTAAGGTTACGGTTTCACTAGCATCCCATCAATGGATCCCTCCCCTTCTTGGGAACCAAAGCCTGTGTCCTGGGAGCTGCTGCTGCCTGTTGGCGAGGGAATCACTTTCTTGGCTACAGGTTTTTCATCGCTCGCCCAGACACCAGGCTTTTCTGTCACATTATCCTCAAACCTTTTACCGTTCTTCCATCTTGCCTCCACTTCTTCTTCTTGCAGCTCTATGTCTTTGAAAATGTGTTCTTCACCCACCTTCACCCCTGTGAGTATCTCTCCTTCCCTCCTTTTTTCTGCCTCATACTGTGTGGCCTCAGCTTTTACCTTTTCTTCTACATTATTAAAACTTGTCCCTGCCACTACCTGCGTCACTTCATTGTCAGTATTTTCATTTTGATCTGCTTCTACCTGCTCTTTTTTCTCACTTTCCTTCTCATCTCCTACCTCTGCTTTCACTCTGCCTTCCTCCATTTTCACCACATCACAGTCTGTCACCTGCTTTGATCCCTCAGCTCCACATTCGCCCACCTGATTCTGTTGTGCATCTGACTCCTGTTCTGTATCTGAGTCAACCTTTTCCTCTCCACTGTGCACTGTCACTTTAAGTGATGCATCCGTGTCATGTCTGCTGTTAAAACCTCTGAAATTGTTCTTTGCACCAGTGATGTATTTCCCCAGTATGGAGGAGCCACCCTTGCTCCATATATCGCTTGTAGTGCGTCCATCGTTCATCTGAAGCTGCTGGAACACTTTTATATCATTGTGCATCCTAAAGACCGCTTTGCTCAGCTCAGTGATCCGATTCCCAATATCTGAGGGAAGACAATACTCCAGTCACAACACAGCATGCAGGCACTTTAATGATAAATAATGCTATTCAATTTCTATGAATTATCTATCTATGAACGTTTGAATCAAACACATTTCCATAGAAGAAACAGTTAATACTTTAGAAAAGCGTGACTCTCTTCAGATGCCATAATTGCAGGAGACGCAAGGCAGGGTTGAACACCGCTGTAAATAATTATGTTAAGTATTTGTTTTAGTTTTTTTTAGCTTAACCAGGTTGATATTAGCATGTGTAATATCTTAAGAATGTGAAAATCAAAGTTGTTTATTTCAGTAATTCTTTCCAAAATTACACTGATTTCTGAAGTTGTATATTCAAAAAAAAGGGCATTTATTATGCATCCCCATAGTGTTTAACATTAAATAAATAGATTCATAATGACATTAACAAATAAAAACATTCAGTAAAAGTCTGGTATTATGAAATTGAATGATGAAATAAAATTTCATAATTTAAGTTGAGTTGTTTGAATCATTTCTTCAATTAATTCCGAAATTGCTGGTTCGTTTATTTTTACGTGTTTATTTATTTCATAATGTCTCTTTTATTTATTGCGTATAGTATAGTTTACTGACTGTATTGCAGTCCTAAAATATGACTCCAAACCACTCAAAAGCACTTATATAATTTACACTTTTAAAATTTTTTATCTGATAGTTGTAGAGAAAGACTAAAAAGATGAAAGGGAGAAAAGGGGCGACAGATTTTTGTCACAGTTACCTTTCCTCTTGGTCTCCTCGAACTCCCTGCGAGCGGACTCAATGTAGCGTTGCACCAGAGCTCTGATCACCTGCTGCCGGTAAGGTAACTGGCTGTCTTCTGATCCCTTAACATTGGTCTTAAAACACATATTTAACATGATGCATTTTAGTGCACAGTGTTTAGCAAAGAATATGTATAGAAAGATTTTTTTTTTTTACTACAGTCACACCAACTCCTGTACGCGAGCATTGAACATATACTTACCATAGAGGCTACAGGGGGATATTGTTTCTCAGAATTACAAGTGCAACAGCAACAGATTCGCCTGAAGATACCCCTGGAATAGAATTTGAAATTAATGAATAAAAATATATATAAACAATGAGGTGTCTTTGCAGGTGTGGGTAAAGTTTCAGATCTCACCTTAAGATGTAAAAGACAGCCTTGGGTGAAGGGATGATGTTGAAGGGCACAGGCATGGTGAGGCCCTCTCTGAAATAACTGAGGTAAAGCTTTGACCTGGCAAATTTCCACTCAACATCCGCATCATCCTGAAACACAAGTGCTGAGACGTCAGTGCCAGTTCTTCGGTTTCTGCTTTTATTGCAGGTGTGACGTAAAAATGTCTCGTTACCTCAATTTTCTGGAAGGAGTTGGTGATCATAGCAATGAGCATGTTGAGCAGGACGATGACGATGATGAGTGTGAAGATGCCATACAGAACCCTTCCTACAAACTCTGCCAGTACAAACTCTGGCATGTCCACGTACTCCTGGTTGGCCATGCCAAACATGGTCCAGAATAAGAAGCGGAACGTCTCATTAAACCTGCAGCAGTGCAGTAGAAGGTGTTATCAGGATGATTTTCATACCTTTTTAAAAGTAACAATGGTAACGCATAATGTGTATTCTTAGTTTCTGCAGCCCAGGGAGTTCGTTTAACTCAGGCAGTTTTCACAATTCACATAATTTTTTTATGTCAGATTAAATTAATTTATAAAAGTCTAACAAACTAAAAGTATAAACAGCAGGAAAATAGAAAGATATTCTTTAAATTATTTCCAACATAATTGTACTTTGCAGTTTCTATAAATTTGCACTACCTATACAGCTGATATATTGACCCAGCTGGTTTGTCAGTCTAGCTGTATTATGGTAGGAGTTGTATGTGGGCTGCAGGCTTGAAGAAATAGTTTGATATTTCGGAAAATAATGGCTTATTCAGGGCACAATGACTTTCTGGAGTCTCGGCTGGTTGCTTGGCAACCTCACAGTGACAGCAAGACTCCAGCATGTCACTGCGACCGGCCAAGAAATTGTCTCAACACGTAACTCCCTGTGCTACCACAAACTGTTTTATATTTTGAGGGTTTTGTATGGATTAAACAAATGTGTTAATTAGTGAGCTTCAGAGGCCCTGATGCTGTTTTTTTAACCATTAAACAAAGCTAGGCTAGGTGTCATGTTAAGCTAAGCTAACTCAAATATAAAGTTGATATGACAGTGGCGTTGATCCTCTCATTTAACCCTAGGCTTAATGTCAAACTATTCCTTTAAATATCCTAATACCCACAGAGACAGCACACTTTAGACTGGTGTTTTTTGGGGGGGGATTTTTATCAGAGCAGCTGGTGGATAATATTGAATGCTTATATCACAAGCACAGAGCTGAAACAACATATATTTACTCCTATATCCCATATTCTTACCTGCCAAGATGTGGAGAGACGACATAAGGAACGTAGACATTGTTGATGCCGCAGAGGAAGGCTGTTCCAATGATCATCAATATAAACATAAATCTAAAAGAGAAAAACAAACATTCTCATGTACCTTGAATTTCCTTCCTGGCAAATGATCAATGCACAAATATGCAAATGTATAACACAGGAAGCAAAATGAAAAGCGTCCTTACCTCATCATATCATCAATCATCTTCCCTATGGAGATCTGCAGCGTTCCCAGAGACTCATGGGCTGGCAGGATGTACGCCAGCCGTGTGAAGCTCAACATGCTGGTCACTGCAAACAGCACCTCCGAAATCAGCTGGGGATCCTCCTGATGCCAGTCCTCACGCTCTGCAAGACGGTTACACACAACCAAATGGAGCAGTTCAGCATTAAGAACTTTCATTTTGGATAAATGATCTGATATCATTTTTCTCACCGGTCTGAGTGAAGTAGACACACTCCTCTGTGCTGCTATGATCATGGCAGAGGAAGTAACCTTTGAGCAAGATAAGCACACGCAACGCAAAGGACGCCAGGTACATGCTGAGCACCATCACGTCCAAGCAGTTCCACCAGTCCAGGAAGTAACTGCGCAGCCCCTCGATCCACACTTCCTTGCACTCGAACCAGAAGAATCCTACATGAGACAGTAAATAAAAACTAAAATCAGATCACTATTACCAGGCCATGATAGAGGGGAGTTAGAAAATAGAGAGTGAACACACCGGCTACCCACACCATGTGGAAGCAGCTGTGCAGGATGTTATCCTGCCGGGAAGCAAATTTGTCTCGATACAACTCCATTGTTATTGATTCTCCAAGTAGCGTGATGAGAAACCACATATAGGAGGCTGAGTGGAGGAGAAACTTGATCACAGGAGTCTTTAGTATCTTTCCTATCTGGTGAAAACACAAGAGACACAAGTGTTCATTGTTACTTTCATATTTTCTTAATTGAATGTCTCTCGTGATGGTCTGTGACCCTTTTTCAGAAATCTTTTTTGTGTGATTTGACCTTTGACTTCGGTGCGAGCCAGTACACAAGGCAGAGGAGGGGCATGGAGAGAAAGATCCCCACAGAGACCAACAGCTTCCAGGCCGTCCTGCTGCCTCTCCAGCCTGCCAGGTTCCCACACCAGATAGATGACAGCACCTGCTGGCAGATTGGATGCGCCACAAACTACACAAAAACAAACACACAGAAAGGGAGAGACAAATTATGGATGTCTTCTTTTAACTCATCTCTGGCTGACTTTTAGCTACCTGCTTCTGGTTGTAGTTGACAGCAAGCCGCAGACGGGACAGGTTTGGTATTCCCTCCTCAAAGGCCTGTTCCTCTAAGGATTCCTGGCTCTCGTCTCCACAGTTGTTCAGGATAGTGGTCACCTCGCTCTGGTTGCGACACATGCCCAGCAACTCAACGGCAAAATCCTGACAAAGCTGCTCCAGGTCCAGGTACTGAGGCTGCAGGAGAGAGGCACCGCAGTAGAGTCAAGTAACAACACAGACAACCAACATAAACAGCAAGTGGGGACATCTAAGAATGTCAGCACACCTTGAACTCTGGCTCTTTTTTTGAGAGCTTGCGGAGCTCTCTGCTGAGACCAAAAGCTCTGAGCATGGCGTCCTCTGAAGTGATGGACAGGTAGGCACGACTGGCAATGCCACGGTAGGTGTTGATACGAGACAAGGAGAATTTCAGCAGGTCGTACTGCCGACCATTACGACACTCCAGACAGGCACAGGATATCCTGTGTGGCCAGGGGATGACGTGACCTTTTTGGGTGAGCATGGTGACTATATCATACAGGTCCTTCTGGCAGGCTAAGGTCAGAGGAGTCACACCAGGGGCAAACTGTGAGTTGTCAATGGAGTGGTCAAAGATGGCCTGTGAGAAGGAGTGCACGTCCATCTTGTTGCCTTTCTCCTGGTCCAGGCGGTCCAGTAGGCGCTTCACCACTCTGGGCTGGTTGGTGTCCACAGCGACTAGCAGGGCCTCGTGAATCTGCCGGAAGTCAAACTTGACCCCCTGCAGGAGGGTGTCCATGCTGTCCTCGCTGCCCAGGCGGATGGACAGGTTGAGGGCCTCCCTCCACTGGCGATCCTCAGACTCATCCAGCTGGCGGATGATGCCATCACCGGTCTTCAACAATCCACACAGCAGCTCTACTTTCCCTTCCTGAATGGCACTGATGAGCTGCGGAGGGAACCGCATCTTCTTGTTCATAATCTCGCGCCATTCTTCTGGCTGAGGGACAGGACAGGACAGTTAGCAGCAATATTAGATTTCCATTCAAAAATTTTTTTTAAATTAAACTGATGTGATCATTTGTGAGAGAATTAGAGAATGCACACATTTTATGACATCAAGGAAAACACAATTCATTAATAACATGTATCATATTGTTTGACAAAATAAAGCTGTTTAGAGGATACCTGAAGCACAGTAGCTTTAGATTAACTTTGATAACTCTGACACGTTGAATGACACATTTTACAAACTACGTGTGAACAAAGCTCTGCTTACCGTGAGGTTTTCCATTCCCGATGAAATACAGCACAATTCTGAGGAGTGATCCTAAAGTGAAAACAAAATGACATTCTCTGGAGACATGAAGTATATTTTTGCCAGCTATTTTGAGTTTCAGAGATGAAGGTAAGAGATATCAGTAGATTGCACTAAGCAGCTCCAATAACTGAGCCCTTTGGTGTCCCGCGATCATGTGCTACCGGCTGACTGCACGGAATCAGCACCCACAAACTCAATAACACACTTCTATCCCCCATGGGGCAAGACCAATTAAAACGTAACCGGTTCAAAGTGTTTCATGCTCGGCTGGGCCCAAACCAAACTGTTTCTGCGTTCAAATTAACTCAGGTCTCCCCATTGGCAACAGTGCCATGGCACAATTAAGGTAGCTGTTACTGAACAGGCAGCAGCTGTCATCATTTCCCCCAGAGGAGCTGGACGGAGTTCACAGCAGTGGGAAAAACAAGGAGCGGCAAGTAAAAGATGTATTCATCATTTTCACTTGTCTCTTTTCAGGCAGTTCTCTTGATGGAAGTCTATTTACAAAAAATTACACATTTTTATTTTTGTCCTCTGTTGTTTTCTCTCAGTTATGATTATTCCCCATATATATGGTTTTGATAAGGTTCTCTATTAATTTTTATTGGCTCGTCATCAGAGTAGAATCAGTCAGATATTAACTGTACTGTAAGCAGTGACAACTGACAAAATGACAAAATCAACTGACAGAAAATGTACTATTTTGATAATTGTTATATTTCATGCAAAAACATTGAACAGTTCCAGCTTATCAAATTCTTTTTTTGGCTTTCCTTCTTAATAATTTTAATTTATTTTAAAGAATGTTGTACTTTAGACTATTGGTTGGACAAAACAAGCATTGTGAAGGTGTTCCTTTGGATCTTGGTAACTGTGACAGCCTTTTCCCTCCATTTTCTGAATTTTTACAAACCAAACAATCAATTTAGAAAAGGCCTGATCTTCATTAAAGCATAAGTAATAAGTGATGCATGAGTAATTCTAATGATATATTTAATAATATAAAAGTTACAGGTCCCATTTTCAAGTGCTTTTACTTTAAATACTTTAAGTACCTTTTCTTGATTATACTTTTACTCAAGTAACATTTTCAATGCAAGACTTGTACTTATAATTTATTTTTACAGTGTGGTATTAGTACTTTTACTTAAAGTAAAGGATCTGAAAACTTCCTCCACCACTCACTGCAAGTTGTGCTTGTGGATTTGGGCCAAATCCCTATCCACAACACAAGTTCTATGTTTTACTTAACCATAGAGACTTTGCCATCATCAACAGTTTGCAGGTTCTTGTGAAATACAAATGAGTGAAATGTTTGTCTGTCAGATTGCGTGATTCAAGGCTCACAAAAATATGGCCTAATCCATTTTCTATGGAACACACTTGAAACAAATGTTAATTTTTGTCATATTACTCAATAATGAATCCAATCACCGGCTGACGTGTTTAAGTCATTCTACTCAACGTAATCTTGTGTGGAAGTGAAGCCTGACTCTTGTGAGCAGCTGAGGGAGGAAAAAGACAATTGTAGACTTAAAGCTCTTTGTTGTGACTGCAGTTCTTTTGGAGATACAGGAGGTAATAAAACACTACTAATATAAGTTCCAAAATCTATTTCCTGTGAAAGTCCTGGCTTTTATTGCTTTGTAAATTAACAGAACTCTTCAGGTTTTAAACACAATGAGGAGATTGTCTAAACTGTAATTTATGTGGACCCGAAAATGAATGATCATGAAGGGTGAGAGTATATAAGTGTCGTAACTTCAGGTTTCTAAGCTGGATTTTCAGATGCTTTTGGGGAACGAGGCCCTGGACAATAGCCTGACTACAGGAAGTGTCAATGGCAAGAGATTCCTGAGAAAAGAAGAACTCAATTTTGTCTCGTTCCCATATCTCCAATCTCCAATCTCCATAAAGTGTGTCAGCAGAAAACACAAAGCAAATACAAAAGCCCACAGCATAAGATACAGTAAGGTATAAAACCGGAACAAATCGAAGAGTCCTCTCTAAAAGCAAAAAAAAACAAAAAACAGCATGATGCTCTTTAGTCCATTAGCTGGTTCATTACTTTATGCTGACACTGCTGCGAGGAAGGGAGTCATGGCAACCGAAATGCAAAGAAGAAAATACCTGCATGTAGTGACATATTTGCAAAGAAGAACAAATACAAAATCATATTTTAAAAAGTAATATTTACTACACTTTCAAAAAACTACTTTAATAAAGAACAATATAAAAAATTTAATTTAAAAACTCTGGCAATTGACGTTTCTAGCAGTATTTTACCGTGGCATGTTTTTCCTGGAGTGAAGACAACATATTCATTTGCTCTATGTGGTGTGTTTTCATCGCTGTAGCCGTATGTGCTGAAAACATACAAAAATATTCCTTCAGTTAAAACACATTGATCGGTGTTACCTAAAGAAACCTAAAGAAACACAAAAGTTACTATAAAACTAAATATATTCGAACAAAGAGAAGCATTACCTTTAATCAAATGCTTTAAAACTACATGAATTTTGGTTGAATGCAAATCATATACTATATAACTTTCCTGTTCATAGTTCTTACTTTATGGCACAACGGAAAACTTCCCAAGACGTTACGCAAGTTTGAGAGCAAATAAAAATGATAACTTAAAACACAGATAAAACACTGCATGGAAAAACAAATTGATTTCCCTCACAGGCTGACATTTAATCCTTTTTGAGGAGAGTAATCATGATTTAACACTTGAAATGCTGCATCATGATCGAGACATTTGAAAAGTCAAAATTTAAAGACTCTGTCAAAAAGAAAAAAGGTCAACATATGAAGGTCCTAATGGTAAGTCCCAACCAATTATTGAACAATGTATCTCAACAACAATCTCTCTTAACAACTGAGATCATGAGGGAGAATGAAAACAGTGATTCTTTATAAAACACCCACAAATGAATGCCACTCTTAAAACTAAACATACAAATTATCCAACATGTCAAAATTCAAATGAAATAATAATAATTTTTTTTTACGGTAGAATAACATGTGTGAATGCTTCCAGCATTCACACCAATTCAAAGATGTCCATCATTATTCAGTTAAAACACTCGGTTAAAGCATCAACACAAAAAAAGAGGAGAAAGTCCTCTATATTCACATATTACTCCTCAAAGACAAAGTTAAATACAAACTAAAATCCAATACTAAATGTACAGAGAAACGTATGTTTCACATTGTGTGTGAACAACAAGTAGTGTTCACGTTGTGACAAACAGTGCAGGCCAGTTCAGTGGGTTTTAGAGTTACTCCTTCCTCGATTCTGCGTCCTCCTTCATCTTCTGCTCCTGCATGCGACTCCGAGTGGAGCCTACATGAAACAATACGTTAGAGGAACATACATATGTAATAAAAGAAATGACAAAAATGAAAGTGAATGAGCTGTTTTCACTTACTCATCTCTGCAAGCTTCTGTATCAGTGTAGAATCTCTTCCAGATTTGCTGCAAATTAAAAGATATAAAGAGAGCTTAATTAAAATATATTTATGCCATGACTATATTGTTTTGACTTTGACGTTCGGTGAATAAATCAGGCTGCTAGTATGCTATGGCAAGTACAACACCATCTGACCAACCTGCCATCGGCTTCATCTGGCCCGTCCACATCGAACCGCAACCTCTTTAGCGGCTTTGGAGCGGAGCTCGGATCCTGAGTCCTCTTTAAGGAGCGATCGCTGCTGTTGACCATCTGGTTGATCTTCTGGAACCGATTAGACAGCTGCAGATTTTTTTTAAAGTTAGTGAGGGGAAAAAAGCCATTGCATTGCACTTAAGATGACCCTTTAATATGACACAAAGAAAACAAAAGAGGCTTGTACCCCAAAAGATTCACCGATGGACACCAGCATTCTGTGAAGGCAAAAAACACAAATTAGTCAAATTTAAAAAGGATCGTGCCACTATTTTTCCAACAATTAACAATCTGCCATGAATATGCACAACTCACCTGGAGCGAGGAGTCATGATACCCGGGGACATGCGTGGGTTCTTCAGAGGGGAGATGTACACGTTGTTGCTCCCAGGAACCCGCAGAGGCGAATTAGGGAACTTGTAGGGGCTGCGTGGTATTTGTGGGATGGGAGAGAGGGTGGGCGGCTACAAAAACAAAAACAGCAACAATAAGAGCACGCACATCTGACTGTGCATGTATCAAAAACAGTGGATCCTGTGATGGGAGGTGTCTCACCCTGGTAGAGGCATACTGCAGGATGTTGGTTTTCAGCCTCTGCATGAACACTTGGTTGTAGAAGATAATGATGGAGTCGTAGTGGCCGTCTGTGATCAACACATGCTTAAAGGTCTGCAACATACAGAGTGACACGAAGTTCAGCATTATTTTATGTTTTAATTGAACGCACCATGTGATTTCAACAGTTTTCAACACGTGTTGTAATAATAAAAACAAAAACAGATTATTCTGTTATTAACGTTAAAAGGCGTCACCTCCTGGTTGGTGTTGGGCATGTTCTTGTACGCTGTGACAATGGTCTTGAAGCGCAGATCAACACTCTTCACTTTACATATGGCATACATCGCTGACATCATCAACTGCAAAAAATGAGAAGCAATTTGAGAAAAAAAACACTAAAACACGAGGAAACACGCAAACACAGCAATAGAAAAAGTGAGTAAAGAAGACAGCGAGTCAGAGAATATGAGTGAATGAGCAGATGATGGACGGAAACAAAGAAAGAAAGAAAGTGGCGTGTTGTCGGGTAACCTGGTCGAGGTGACGATCTCTCATCAGCTCCTGCTCGTGCTGCAGGGTGTGCTGGAACAGGGTCCATATGATGGGCTCCAGTTCAGGGTGGGAGGACAGCAGGTAGGAGCAGAGTATCTTCAGCCTTGTGTAGGCCAGGCGGTACACTGCAGAGAGGGGACACCACAGACTCAAAGAGACGCAGCACACAGGAGTGTAAACCGAGGAAAAACCTGAAGGATCTGTATACTGAATAATAAAAACCATAATACTTTTCTCCAGCAGGTTCAATATAATGACTCGTGTTAATATTTTCGTCATTTTCACTTTATTATAGAGTCAAATTGACTGACAAAAAAGTAAAGACTTTTACTTTACGTTACTTATAACATTTGTAAAGGGGAGCTGGCAGTGCAAAGGTTGTGTTTGTCCACACGTCTGCTGTTATACAGGAGTTACCCAGGGAAATCTGTAAAAAAAAATATAACTAAACTATGTGCGAGAGTTTGAATGACATCTTACATTTTTTATAAAAGAGGCTGAGAGAGTTGGACTTTGGGAGGTGTGGCGTCTGGCCGGCAGGCTGGGAGGAAGCTTGAGAGCTGGGCGTGGCCGGGGACTCTGGAGACAGGACACGGTGGCCTGGACGCATGGGGGACAGATATCTGTAAGGACAGTTGAGAAACCCAATGGGCTCCGTCAGTTTTTTTCCACTATGAGGCAATCTCTTGTACATGTGGCTCACAGTGATTTCACAACAGCTAAAGAGGTCTTAAGGTCTAAGTCTCTTAGCTGCTGCATACCAGGAACTGAAAGACAGATTATGGGATGGCAGACTCACAGATCAGCTGCAGTGTGGCTGTGCTGCAGTGGTTGGCTAAAACTGGCTGGCGTCTCCACCTGCTCCGCTGCTCCGCCCTCATGCTCCTGGTTAAGGAGGTCAAACAGTGGAGAGCACTGCAGAGACACAAACATGATTATTTAGATTTAACCAAGCACAACCCACTTTTTATTTACATTATTTAACAGTGCATCCCCAGGTGAAATAATTTATTAATTGCAACTAGTGTATATTACCTCAATAACTTCATGAATCATCCTCTGTAGCTTGACCGATACATAGCAATTTATAATTACACATTACACAACTGTACTATCAGGCCATAAATTTGGGCTGATTATACATCCTTGTGTTGAACCAAGGACACTCCCTGCAGTATCCATAATCTGATTTCAGTGATAGTCATGGAAGTCCCCCTAAGTGAGACCAAATAATCATTTTATTTACAATCCAATTCCCTCTAAATACCAACACAAGAAATTCCACACCTACACTCACACCATCATCCTTGCCACTTGTCAAATAATATTTAAGTCAAGACATGCAGACCAGTGGTGCACATGAATATCAGTGTGTATCACCGAGACAGAAATCATGAGATCATACAGAGACATGGTGGGTGTGGTTTACTACTCAGCGAGTTATACCCTTGGTACAAACCTGCTATTATCACATTCTTCCTGACACACATGCCACACCCGGTTGACGCCACCAATACATTTCTAAAGTACACTTGGTATTTTATTGCAGCATTCAGTGACATAAGAATCAAAACTATGTTTTATTACGTTTAATAAAATAATTGCTTAGGAGTCCTGCGCTCATTTTCATTATTAGAATCGTGTTTAAGTTGGGGTCTCTAAAATTACCAGCGTTTTTGTTTGAAAAATGTAAGTGAAACAACCTGAATAATTATAGTCATCTCAAGAAAACACGATAAAGCCAATATATATTGTATTAGCAGGCTGACAAATCTGCTGAACACACAAAATGCTTTAATGTTGTGGGAGGTAAATATAAACACACCTATAGCAGTCAATAGGAAAACACCCTAATCTATGTTTGTAATTTAAGACAATTGTAAAATGATGGACCACACCCATTTTTTTCATTATTTACATATTAGATAAGTGCAAAAACAAGAGGAGCAAGGGGAGGACTTTGGCCCCAGAGGACGCTCCTCCCTCTGTGTTTCAACAGTCCAGTGAGCTCTTTGTGTTGGAGCTCTATGAGGTTTCTGATCTACGGCCACGCAGAGGCAGAGCACAACCTCTGGAGCATAAGAGTAACAGTCACCGTGCAACCCCAGGGCTGCTGCTGGAACAGAGAGGACAACAAGGAAAGGGAAGAAACACTCGACTGTTCGCAAATTTGAAGAAAGACACATGACTCTCTCAAAGGGATAAACGTTTCATCTGTGAAGGACAACTGGAAAAGACCGAAAACGTCAATTAAATGAGGATTACTGGACGTGCAGGACAGCTTTCACACAAGGACTTAACTAATACAGGTATTTAGTTGAGATGCTGTATACTGTCCTCAGTATTTCATAACATAAAACCACACAAACTGAGCATTATTCAGTATTTCTGGACTTTTTTTCAACCCAAATGAAATGTAAATGGTCCCAGCCTGTTTCACATGATTGGATTAACAGGTTGAACTTGGATTTTTATGACTGACACACGTATACACACACAACTGATGACAACTTTTTCACTCTGTAAATGTACCAAAATTACCAGGCTGGTCTAAAAATGTATAATAGCACCCAACAAAGTGACACTAATTGCAACAACGGTGATGAATTCAAGTACCCTATGTATAGCTCGGTTTTCAGCCTGGTGTTTATATTTGGACTTTTCTTCAACATGGTGGCTATGTACATTTTTGGCTGTAAACTGAAGCTGCGAAATGAGACCACAACATTCATGATAAACCTTGTTGTTTCAGACTCTCTTTTTGTCCTCAGCCTGCCTTTTCGGATTGTTTACTTCATTAAACATGAGTGGCTATTTGGTAGTGTGCTCTGTAAGATCTCTGTGGCCCTGTTCTACACCAACATGTATGGCAGCATCCTCTTCCTCACCTGCATCAGTATTGACCGTTTCCTGGCCATTGTGTTCCCGTTCCAGTCCCAAAACATCCGTACCATGAGGAATGCCAAACTGGCTTGCTGTACAGTGTGGGTAATGGTTCTTTCTGGAAGTATACCCACTGGGGTCCTTTTGGATACCACTTCACCCAAAAACGCCAACTCCTCAAACTTCTGCTTTGAAAACTACTCCAGAAAACAGTGGAAGGCCGAGCTGTCCAAGGTGGTGGTGTTTATTGAGACTGTGGGCTTCATTATCCCATTGATGGTCAACGTCTTCTGCTCGGCCATGGTGCTGCGGACACTAAGAAGACCCCAAACCATCGCCCGTGGAGGGAACCTCAACAAGCCAAAAATCTTGAGGATGATAATCGTGCATTTGCTCATCTTCTGCTTCTGTTTCATTCCCTTCAATGTCAATCTCATCTTCTACGCCCTGGTCCGCTCCAATGTCCTAAAGGGATGCTACATAGAATATGTGGTCAGAACCATCTACCCCATTGCTCTGTGCATAGCAGTGAGCAACTGCTGTTTTGATCCAATCATTTACTACTTCACCTCAGAGACTATCCAGAGCTCCATGAAACGCAAGTACACAGCATGGCAAAACGGCACCAAGCTATTTTACAGAATGCAGACAGACAGTTCACAAAGCAGTCCAAATACAACACCACATACCCTGGCCCTGAGGACTCCGGGAATATTTGACAATGAATCTACAGTCTAATGACAACTCCATAGTGTGACATGATAAATAGTTCACTGAGTTTTGCTGGTGATTCTTGATTTCGTTCTGAGGTCGTAAGTGAAAACCGAGTGTCCTTGAAGATCACAACAACACATAACCACAGTGGTTACTAAGGAGTCACTCTCTCACCTACTGGACACCACAGAGATTGATCCCTATCCAGTCAAAAAAAGAGTGGAACAAGCCAAAGACAAAACATCTGTGTGTTGCAGCATAAATACCCTTTTTCAGGGTGACCGTTCACACAAGTTTGAAAACATTTGGTTCTATTACGGAATTACTACAAAGTGTATTAGTGGAAATGACAGGTGTACGTTCCATAGTGATGTGCATAGTGCTACTTCTTTTTGTTTCTGTTTTGGCAGGTCTGAACCAATTTACAACTCGTCTTATGTACTGTTCAGTTTCTAAGTGGCTGTGGCCTCTTTAAGCACTTTATAGAGCAGTGTGTTCTATAACATCTTTTACTTCTAAAACTGAAAGTGAATAAAAGATTTTTGAGTTTGAAATTCATTGCTTGTTTGATAGAGTGGGGTGTAGTGAAATATCATTATCAGGGTATCACTTGTTTGTATGCCACTCTCTTTGCGTGCTACCAAATCATTTTTAGACTGATTAGTCAGTTATAGCTACAGGTACTGTGGTTGGCTAATCCCATGAATGAACAATGAGCTCATACATTTTAAAATGTAAATTGCAGGTGTGTCCGACAGCTGCACTGCAAACACTGCCGATGGCCTTATCTAAAAAAGTGGTTATTTCTTCCAGATATGTCAAGTCAGAATATTATATTATTATATATTATATAGAGTCTGAAGAGTTAAAAATTCTAGGTGAAGTGAAAGTTTTATGAGAATCATTAATAAAACTAAGCCAGACTGACTGGGTCTGTTTCCTATGGATTAAAGGGTGAAGTGAAAACACAGCTCACAGTGTAAATGGAACATGGTGCAGCTTGAATGCATGTGAAACATTTGTCGTTCTTGTAAAAGCAGTGTGCTGCAAGACTGAGCGCTACTGCATTCCTATTGGGAGGCTTAGCCTGAGGGTCTGCACTAACTCATCATTATCACTGCACTGATGAGAAGTATTGTGAAACAGGCGAGTGACGACATGCCTCATTCCAGAGAAAATTACAAAACCGAGCACAGCGGTGGTTGCTGCAATCTGAGAAAAGATGCAATGAACAATCCAGAATGGAAACTTAAATCTAGCATCCTTGAGACAAATAAAACAATGAGTAGTTTCTAAAATCTTATTTTGATCATTTTGGGCCCCTTACATCACTACTTGTGAACAAGCAGGTTTACATTCAGGATGCAGCTGGACTTTCTACACCCAGCACAAATATTTGTGCTGGATAAATGGTTTTCTGCAGAAAAATATTTTATATTTTAGTATTATATTATAATAAAGTATTTGTAATATATGAATACTAATATATAAGAATACATTATATAATAGTGAATTATAATATATTAATACAATTTAGTATGTGCAAAAAGTCTTTGTTGAATTAAATAAAAAATAAAAAAAACACATCTCATCTCCATTTGTATTAGTAGTAATAATCATCACCATATCCTCAATAATTATTTATTATGCGCACAACTATTAATCAGTTATTTGGTGATCAATTTGTCATCTATATTTCCAATATGTAATAAGGACCATGTGGTGTGTAGCGATGTCATAATATGTGCCATATTAGCAAAATATTCTCCAAATGAAGACTATTAGACTATCAGCCCAGCTTTAATTACATCCTGATTTGATTGGTAAGGTTCAGCTGTCTGACTGTGGTGTGTACAGAAAATCTGATGTGGATAATATGTAAATTACTGCTGTTCTCAAGAGCCAAAAATAACATTTTGACCCAATATACATTTTCATTGTCATCCTCAGACTTGTCCTGGAGG
Source organism: Nannoperca obscura (assembly GCA_036024295.1). NCBI lineage: Eukaryota > Metazoa > Chordata > Actinopteri > Centrarchiformes > Percichthyidae > Nannoperca > Nannoperca obscura. The sequence continues at coordinate 35,251 of JAVQJL010074545.1, read as the reverse complement.
TTTTGACTAATTAAAGACACATATGGCATAAAAATATTTTTCTCTGGTCCTCTCTTGGACTGAGACCTACACTGACCTGTTCTTCCCTGGGAACGCTGGTCCCACGATACACTGCTGTCTGATTACAGCACCTTTTTTCAGTGAATTATTGCTATTCCTCCATCAACTGGCTGATAAATACAGTTAATGGTTAACTCCAAACACTCATGTAGGTTTTTAAACACACAGCCATAAACATGACTCCCATCACAAAGGTAACGAAACAATCTTAATTGTAAGGCTGATCACAAAATTCAGTTCAGTGGGAAAACTAGTTGGTTAAAACCAGATAACAAGTCAACTCCTTGAGCCAACCTAGTACCTGTGAAACTCCCTTCATATTTTGACAAAATAAGAGTGAAGTTAAGCAGTGAGAACAAACCACAAGAAGTGTGTGGGAGGGAGAGAGACCCTGACCTGTGTGAGTATAGGCGTAATCTGCTCCAATCAGTAGCATGTCCACTGTCCACATGGACTCCTGCTGCTGAACACCAGCTGACTGGAAAAATAACTTGATCTCACCATCACTGCATCGACGAGATCCTAATACTGGTGAGTTTGTCTGTTTCAATATTCTCCTAAGTTGTGCTAATTGTGAGTGCATGTGTCATGTTTGTCAAATGAAGACGGCAATTAGCTGTAGCATCTTATCAATGTTAAAAGTGGGGTTAAAAGTTTAAATGAAGAAGGTCCACAAAGATCTTAGTGTTATCTGAAGACAAAGACAAGTAACTCATCAGATAACATCGTATTGGTGATAACAGAATTATTTTACAGCTCTTGTAATAAACATTTATTACCAATTAATTTACATAATCGGGGATGGCTGACAAAATAAGAAATGTTGTCATCTTACGTCATAGAAAAAAAAATATGAATACCTTATCAAATAATGTTACTGAGAATATAAAAAATGTAAATTGAGAAACTAATTGAAAGAGACACTACAGCGATGATCAATAGACTTCATCTTCAAAATACTACAATAGATATCTTTAAACATGTTTATAGGCAAAGTTTTAGGATATGATTAGTGTTAAGATCATAGTGGAAGCTCATTGTAATTCTTCAGTCAGTCTTATTTATTCAACTCGATTATTTTTTGACGGGAGTTGTTCAGCAGCCTAAATCCCTCATGAATTGGTCACAAAAAAAGGATCATCTTAAAGGAAAGGAAAAGTCCCAGAAATCATGACGACACATACAGAATACATGGAAAATTCAATAGTAAAGAGTGTAAATAATCAGACGCTCCCTGATGGAAATATGCTTCCATCAGCAAACTACAGCCTTAAAAAGTTTAATTAACACCTCTGACGATCTCGCCGAAAGATTACGTTTACGAGCTTCACTAAACGTGTATTTACTGCGTGGCTATAGTATTACAGTGAGAGGCTTCTCTTTTCCCCACTCTGCATGTAATGAAACCAAATGTTTGCTTGTTTTATGATAGCAGGACGTTGCAGTTAAAACTTTATTGATAGCATTCATCTGCCGTCTGGCATTTCAAATATTAATTCAGTCAGCTGTTAGCCGTAGCAGTGGACTCATGTCACCTCAGCAAATTTACATTACATAAAACAACTGGTATTTTGAGTTTATTACATTTTTACTCACCACAGGTTTGACTGCTCCAGCAATGACAACGGATTCCTGATTCCGGCTCCTTCCTGCCATCTTACGTTCAGTTCAACCAAACTAATTGCCTCCACATACAAGAGCGACACTGTGATTTAAAGTGTTGGAGCAGAAAATCATTTGGGACATGGAGCTGTGGAATATGACTGATGTGCCAGCCAAGCCGTTCACACCTCTGTCTAACTGCACTGTGGACACCAGCTACCGCTTCACCTTCTACCAAGTGTCTTACAGTGTCATCTTCCTGCTGGGATTGGCCACCAACAGCCTGGCTCTGCGTAGACTGTATCTTTCTCCCTGCACCATGAACAGCACGGCCATTTACATGGTCAGCCTGTCCGCTGCCGACTTGTTTTTTGTGATCTCTCTTCCCCTGAGAATCTACTACTACCACCAAAAGGCCAGAGACCCGTCCAGTTGGAATCCTGGGGTGGTGTACTGCCACCTCACTTTCGCCCTCAAATACATCAGCCTGTATGGGGGCATCTTCTTCCTGGTGTGCATTGCCGTGGACCGTTACTTTGCTGTGGTGCACCCGCTGGCATCAGCACTTCGCAGGCTGCGTGTTGCACAGCTGGTAAGTGGGGGGATCTGGTGCCTGGTGCTGGGGCTCAGTGTGAGCCTGCCTCTGCTGCGCTCTGCAGCTGCTCGCCCACACCGACCCTGTCTGCTGGACCCGTCCTCGCAACGCCACCGCACCATCATCCTCGTAGCTTTGGGCTTAGTCCAAGGCTCCTTTCTGCTGCCCACTGCGCTACTTCTCTACAGCTATTGCAGTGTGTTGAATGTGCTTCGCCAGCCGAGACACCGCTCCCACAGCCAGCGCCGCAGCCGTCAGCACACTCTCACAATTATTTACTGGGTGCTGGGCGTCTTCCTGCTGTGCTTCGTGCCCTATCACATCAACTTGCTGGGCTACACCCTCACACATGTGGGTCTGCTGCCCCATTGTGGCCTGGCCAAGGTGACCAAGGCTGTGCACCCTGTGGTGCTCTCACTAGCAAGCGCCAACTGCTGCCTCAATCCATTCATCTACTATTTCTCCAGCAGCCTGGTGCCTAGTGGTGGAGGCAGCGGCAGCCAGTGACACAGATCATATCATACTATTACTGAAAGAGACTCTTTCTTAAAAAAAAGAACACGGTCTTTACAGATTCATTCAACTGACCAGGACTTTGTCTATTAACATACAGTATCCATACTGTATGCGCTTCTTTGTGTTGAATATGTCATCTGTATTTCTGCATGAATTGTGATGCGTTAAACAGATTTTGTCTGGAGCAGTCTGGGGATCAGTGCCATGCTAAGAAGCACTTTGTCGGCCTAGTTATTTTGTTCAGTGCATTTTGTCAATACAACTTGACAATAGGCAATTAAACGAGTAGTTTAATTGTAGAACTGTAGAATTAACCAAGACATTAAAAGTTTCTTCTTACGTGCCAATAAAATATATATAAAAGGTGGACATATTTAATGTGGCCATGTCCTTAAAGTGTGTATGTATGAATCTTCTTAAAATGCTGCGACAGATAAAACTGACCGTCCTCCATGCAATCCTCTCCATGATGAGGTTCTCGCAGGTCTCCAGATGTTTGACGATGTCCTTGCTCAGAGTGGTGTCGGCCTTAATGAAGCTCTCGATGACTTTGTAGAAGTCAAAGGCAGCGATGTTGACCACGTCCAGTATCCAGGGGAAACACACGTTTGTTTCTGCTGGCTCACAGCCACCACCACCATAGTTGTATCCTCCAGCCTTAAAACTGCTCTCTAATAATGAGGAGCAAACAACATTAATACAACTTGTAAAATACAACACAGTTATTTCAGATTTAGTATGTAACTGCATCTGTTATCATTTTGTGAGCAATTTAAGGGACAAACCCCCATATGTTGCCATGACCACCTCCAAAGCGCAGGCCAGAAGTGATGTGTGGAACGTGGAGTCATTGAGGAGTTTACTGGAATGGAAATCATATGACTCAGCTCAAGGGAAATAGCGCTTCACTACATGTCAACGCTTCACTTACAACTAAAACAACAAAAAGCATGCATGCACAAGTAAATACAAAAAAAAATTGGAGCTTCACAATATAACCATTGATTCAAAAAACGCATACCTGAAATTTTGCACAGACAGCCGCTTCTCTTCCTGAGAAATGAAAAATATCAGATAATTGAGAGGAAAAACAACACCGTGTCATCCACAGTTCTTGTGAGTTGCTTCTTATCAAAAGATTTCATTTGCTCTCCACTCTGTTATGTAAACAAGAGCTAAACAAGAATAGAAAGTGAAAAAAACCCATCTTATACAATTTGTTGTATGCAGTCGATTAATCAATTGTGGTATTCTGAGATATACTTTTGTGGGAAAAACCTGGGAACTGCTACACGTCAATTAACCTGAGCCTCCAAGTAAATAAATAATTTCATTATTGAATAGAAACAGCTGGAAAATAAATAAATAAAATAAAATCATATATGTCAAGTACCGATTTCAGCATCGCCTCCATGACTTTGTAATACAGTCTGACACCGAGCGTAAATCTCTGAAAGACAAAGAAGAAAAAAAAAGAAAAACATATATATATATGTCAGACATAAACTAATTTGAACATAGCAAGTATTGCCATTGTTGCTCTTCTTGAGTGTTAGTTCATACTTGTCTGCCAAGTACTACACATCGCGGGCCGACTGCCTGACCAAATCTTTGGCTGAACGCCTGTCCAAGAGTCTCTAAACGTTTCAGCACATCCTGCGTGGGGTCCATGGTGCAATTCTGACCAAAGGGAAGAAGAAAACAGGAAATATGTCACATTATGGTACTACCATGCCATTTCAAAGAACATTTTAATTGGTAGCAACACTTCTAGAGACCCACTTTGAAATACATAGCCAGGTTAGTAGACGGCTCGTCCCCACTGGAGGTGAGATCACCCCTCAGCTGCTGAATGGAGGTCATGGCAGCTCTGATGAGACAAAACTAAAATTTAGAACGCGCTCAAGGACAGACTCGTGAACAATACACAATATGAAATTATACACACACCATGTAAGAAATCACAGAGCAACGTCCAAATGTTTGGTTTTCCATTTGTGGATACATACTCACATTTACTAACTTTTTTAACATTTGCATGTCTTTATAAATAGAATGTTATGATTTCATATTTTGCAAACTAAACAATTTAGAAAGGCAGTTTTCTTCTTAAGATTTTGGAGATTGCTACCAGATTTAGTTATTATGTAATTTAGTATATTTTATATATTTCTTATTTAAATATCTGGGTACTTTGCAAAGATAAAAAAGCTGAAAAGATGTGATTCTCACCATAAACACTTTCTATTGTTTTATACCTCCCTAAACACTGAATGAATGAAACTGAAAATTTCACTTCAGCAACTCTCAATTGCACTAGTTAATAGCTGAGCAGCCAACAGTGTAAATAGACTCTCAGGTGAAAAGGTATTCAATTGTAGAAAGTGTTCTCAGTCCTTCTCCTCTGGGTAAACAATGATTAAAACAACAAAGAACAGGTGAGTGACTGCCAACCGCTCACCTGATTGGAGTCTGGGGAGGGACGAGAATGGTATCTTCATCTGGCAGGTTCTTCTTTGGTGTTCTCTCCACCTGGGATCTGAACGCAGGACGTGATGATTAAACACCTTTGATTCCGTTTTTTTTTTTGCAGATAGACCAGACCAACTAGCGTCAAAACAATAAATAGTTAAGATAAAAAAAGAAATTACATCTCAACTTTTGGCGCAAGAACAGTCTCATCTCCGTCGAAAAACAGTCGTCCATCAAAGTCTCTACTCTTGAGGTAGTGCTCTTCATATTGTTGGTTAAGGTCATTCACCTGTGGTGAAAAATAATGAATGAGGTTACTCGTAGTTGTTCACTCTATGATTTCATTCACAGAGTGAAATTATTGCTGCGTTGTACATGAACCATGAACTGTTTTATGTTTGAGGAGGAGAAAATCATATGTGATCACATCCCTGACCAACTTTATACAAACAATTTCACTGTTGTATAAAGGCCAACTGCTCCTTATACTGCTGGCTGTCTTGAGCTCTAACAGTGCATCACGTCTCTTTACCTAAATGCATGTTTTGGAAGTAAAATCTAGATCTGCAATCATTGACATTAGACAATGGTAAAGAATCAGACACTAAAGAACGAACATCTGCCGGGATTTCTAAACTGTGTGCTTACACAGACGTAGAGTGTGAATAAAAGCAGAAACAGGCTTTAATCAGAGTTGGCCACATTCTACAGAACTCTAGCTTTTATACTCCTGTAGTCATTGTGCACATAAGCCACCTCACAGTCCGGAGTCCACGTTGCACTTGAACAAGACTTGATGATTGTACGGTTGCCCAAATCTCTTTGTTCAGATATCAATCTAAAAAACATAAACATCTCTGCAATAGGGCAAGGCTCCAACTTGTCTGCAACTAGATTAGGATCACAAGCGCAGACACATCAGTGCTCTAAAATAAGCTGGGTCAAAACCTTAACTAACAATGTCATGCTTTTTTTCCAATTTACTCTGGCCCCTTAAAGGTCAGATCAATGAGGTGAGACTTACACATTATTTAAATAGGGCACTTGTAACAGTAAAATCAATAAGTAAACAGTAGCATCCTGTCTCCGCAATATACTACCCTGACCCACAAAAAAAAGGATGCCCTGCTTGAGTACACATTTTCCTGACACCATGTATGTGAAAACATACACGTATGAGGGGCAGAGAACAACCAACAGATGTTCAACAATGGCAACAGCAAGCAGGGCGAGATAACTAATGGCAACTGTAATTGAATTGCAGACAGTGAAGCCAAACAGCAACCTCCATGGAGCCAGGCCTGGCCCTCTGGCCCGCCACCTTAACACTCTGCGCCCCATGTCCAGCCTCCAGCATGCTCCCTGGACCCTGGCCCAGCCCTCTGGGGCAGGTGTTGTAACAACTACCTGAGGAAAATCTGGAGATCTTGAAAGATCCAGTGAGTCCAGGAATGCCGAGAAGCTAGTCTGGTATACATTCTTCACCTGCAAATACAATTAGCATAGAGGGCAAATAAGGACAAATACACTTAAAGCAGAGGACACAGAAATGTGTTTGTATGACAATAGGCTCTACACACAAAAAAAAGGCGGGGGGGGCTCAGACCTCTTCTGCATTGCATTCATTTTCCTTGCACAATGTTTTGAGGAGCTGCAAATCCACCTCTGGCTCTGGAGGTCGGGGTTTGGCTTTGCTCTGGTTGCGACGAGATGTTCGTGTCGGAGGGCTCTGAACTTTGCAAATAGCCGATTCTGAGGGACAAGCATTTAAGAGGTCAGAAAATCTCTAGGAGCCATTGACAATAGATCCTTTCATTACACAGATTATACGATGTTGAGATTCCGTTTACCATTTTCCATGGCTGGTAAACAAGACAGAGAGATATACCACACCACACTAGGCATACACCTTTTAGCAAATAACACCGTGAAATCAGTTTAGGTCTACAGCAGCAAAAATGTGCAGTCATGTTTACATCCTGTTCAAATTTGTTTTTTCAGTCTATTTTAAATAACTTCTTTGGTTTTACAGACTTTGACCTAATTGTATGATGAGAAGTCAAAAAAGTGCATTAAATAAAAACAGAGGTTAAAGTAAAGGATACTGAAACTTACTGTAAAGAGGCTGCAGAAGGTCTGGGGGACAGCGCTTGATGCATAACTCCAGCGTACAAAGCAGCAACTGGAATGATATGACCAGATCATCCTCCATCTGCAAGGCCCTTCCTGCAGAAAAACGCAGCACATGAGAAGCATCATCACAATACTACTGCTGTGGACTGGAAACAACAGAACTGTAACCACGTGGAAAAACATTTCCAATTTCATTTGAGCTCTACAGCTGAGCACAAAGGCGGAAGGAAGGATGGAAAGAAGAAGATGGAGCAATATGAAATCTATTCCATCAGGTGAGTTAACAGTTTGATCACACTTTTTTTGTTGTTGTTAACGTGTTAAACGGCTTAACCATACCTTTGGCCAGAAGAAACATTGTCCAGCAGCTCCGCATGGTCTCCCTCTCCCTTGGAAAAGAGACCCCAAACCACTAATTATGCACTAATCACATCTTATATAAGAAGCACGCATTCATCAAACAGAAGGAGCGTGACAAGTGCATTTCACTCATGTGGTAGATAAGACCAACTTACTTGCCATCAGAAACCAAAGCAAAGATGTTCTTGCATGTTCTGAAACAAAAGCAATATTATTATCAATTACAATTTTACCCTGAACAGTTCTACATGAATCCATCACCTGTGCTGCATCAGTTTGTTCACTTACTTCTCAAACCTCTGGTAGAGAGCCAGTGTCACATCGTACTTCTTCTCCAATCGCGTCAATGCTGAATTCACCTTGGTGCTTATAGTATCCAAGTTCACATCCAGCTTCCTCACCAGAGCTAAAAACTGCTTTACGCTACAAAAAAGAAGGATGAATATATTGCATTAAACTGAACATCCCTTAGATAACATTGTAAAACTGCACCAAGGGTTCAGATGTAATTTTAAAAATAATAGCAATGACGTTTGTAAGACTAATGTTTAAAATGACATGTCTGAAATTCTAATCTTATTGGGAAATATCTCCACATTCTTTCACAGTCTTATGTGTCTTATACATACTTATATATAGGAAGAAAAGAAAGACATTTGATCAGTATTTACTTCAGGCAGTAAAAACTTGATATCAACTCTATGTTGCAGAAAGCCTAATCTGCAAATCTGAAAAAAAAAAAAAGTTTAAAACTAAATCCTCTGCAATGCCTCTGAGTTTGTATTTGGACCATCGCACTAAAAGCAGCCATGTATTATCCTTTTACAGAATGTTTATTCAAATAAGCTGATATTACATGCATTAATGTGGATAGTAAAGGTAGTATTTGCCAATAAACATGCAGAGTACTTACTTCAAATTGACTGCTTTTAGAACCTGAGTTATGGTGAAACAGGTGACATCCAAGTCTGTCGCTGACACAAACAGACAAGCCCCCCACAGTCTTATCTGACTGTCCTGAAATGAAATGTCAAAAGAACAATGTTTAAAACTAATAAACAGAATAACATACAGTATTTTTCAATCACTGACATCAATAATTATGAAGGTTTGATCCAAAACATCTGTTAGTTATGCATTTAATTTACAAAAAAAACATCTGTCTATCTTTATTATAGCCGGATGTCATTTGCTTAACAGTCCAACCACAAAATGCCCCAGAACATCACACATACACTGTGCCACATGTGACTGTGTGACATAGAGACATCTGTCTGCTTATGATGTATAGTGCATCCTCACCTGTTCTCCTTTCACCAGTGGTGAAAATGTAACTTATTGAAAGAAATTCAGTTTGAAAGGTAAAAACTTAAACAGAAATCTGTTTTTGTGTGTCATACAATTACTATGAGAGGATAATGCATTTAAGTTAGATTTAAGCATATGTTTCCCTTGTAAGACAAATTGGAGAAAGCTTTTTGAAAAGCATCACAGACACAGATATGGTTTGGTTGTGAGGACATGTTCGTTTTGATGGTTACAGTCCGCCATAGTGGCCATTTTATTCTCACCAAACAATACAAACAGTAAGCGAGTCTTCTCCAAAAGGGATACTTTTGTTCTTTTATTTTGTAGTTTTCAACCAATGCACTTTGCTTAAATGGGACAAGCAATGGGATCACAACATTACACATCTACTCTCTGTCACATAACTATACATAAATACATACAGCGACTTCATCCATGGACTCTTGAACAGTTTTCCCCAGCGTCCAGGCACGGTCGCACACCAGGTCTGTCACATGAAGGCTTTTACACAGGGTCACAAACTCGGCATCCTTGTCTCTGTGTCTAGAGGATGGAGGCCATAGATCAGCAAAATGAAGAACACTTAGACAATTTCTGGACATCAAAACATACTGCACAGGTAACAACAGCCTCCGAGCGCCGGATTTCCCTGACTGTTAGCCAAAGTCTCTCCCAGACATGGGGTGTGTTAGTGTGTTATAAACAGCCTTATATCTCATGTTACATCTGTTACTGAACAGTTATACGCTGTGGCCAGTGGTGTAGGGGTTGGTGGGCGTTAAAAGTGATATTAGCTCTAAATATATGGCCTGTTTTCGTTTGAAGCAGCTAACGTTAGCTAGTCCGCCTAACGGTTATGCACATTAGCTAGCTAGCAAGAGTAAAACACTAGCACAAACTAGCTAAACATTAGGCCACAGTGTAAACACATTTGACAGTAGCCAACTCATTCGCTCACTGCTGATATAGCGCTGATACCTGAATAAGGCCACATAACTTACTTTTTAACAGATAACTCAGGACTCTCCTTGTCTGGAGAGGGTCTTTCAGCACTGGGCTTCATCTCCTTGCTCTGTGTCGTCCCAGAGTTTCGCTTTTTAGGTGGCATCTTGGTATCCGGTCACCTAATATGCAAATATAATAATTACAAATGGAACTATGTTTTAAAGGCAATAAATTAGGTTTAGTAAGTTTAAAGCCCACTACAGGAGCACCGTGGAAACTATACAACAAAACCTGACTGACTTCCTGAAACCGTGGTTAAGTGGGTGTTTGTTTTCTATTACCAAAGTTCCCGGCGGAAAGGCGGTACCGCCGGTGTCTCAAGTTAAATGCCCTCCACAGTCAGTGTTCACAACCCCGTGAATACTAACATGTTCGTTGGACTTTTCTGAACGTGTCTCTGTTTGAACCCAGTGCTGTCGACGCTTACATCAGATAACCGGTTTGTAGAGTTATATTTATCTTAATCTCTCAGTGGTGACAAACCAGAACACACTGTACTCGCGGTGGGATCACTTGACAAACTGCAAACGAACTAACCCAAGCTCACGAGATGAAAACGCGGGAAAATGTATACGCAACATCCGCTCATTAGCATTTATCGCGCCATCCAGACGAGTTACAAAGGGTTTGTCAACAGGACAGTACAGTGGAGAAAGCGACTCAACCTTTTAGCTAACCTAATGTAATTGTATAGTTATTACAACGGTGTAGATTGTGCGTATGTTTATTCTAATGTATATGTGCACCCATCTAACAGAGTATATCTTGCGTATGTTTGTTTTCACTTTTTACGTGTTACTACTGAGATCTTATTCCTTTTCACTTATTAAAGAAACACGTTTCAGCAGTGTCACTCTAGGCTTTACTTTCTTTTTTCACTGTAAAAGATTAGTTTTGTAACCAGTGCCCTCTTGTGGTGAAATTCACTTACTGTTTTTGTCAAATGATTGCAAGATTTGGGAAAACTGACATTTAGAAAACAGCGTCTTTTTTGCCTCCATTAAACTCAATTTAAAATGTCCCATTTTTCCTGGGTGTGTCTAACCTCACTGAACATGCAGATCACCACATCACTGACCATTATGATTACTGTACATGTATTGTTTCAAATTGCTGATATTCTACAGGGAATTCTGTGAAATAAATCTGATCTTGGCTAATACTCATCTCACAGATTTACATAGTTTTTAGCAGACCTCATTTAAAGAAAAATATCCAACAGATCACAACAAAAGAAATGAATAGTTATATACAGATATGAAGACAATGAGAATATTTAATCATTATCCACAGTAAAATACAAGGGAATGGCAACACGGTGTACAAAGGCAATCGGATTAGTTAAAACTTGAGTTTCATGACATGAAATACAATCCTAAACGAAAGCGTAATAAAATCTTCTTAATCGAAGGTTTAAAAGTAGTGACCCTGATAAATACACACCAACGTTTCATTCGACTGAAATGGTTTTAAAATGCAGACATTGCAGATCAGGCAGGTTTATTCTATCTGTCATCATCTACTTATTTGCAACAGGACACAAGGAGCACATGTGCCCTTGAAAACAGTTTTTGAGTAAACGATTTGGAAAACCGTGGGGAATTGTCATCAGTTACCCCAAATTAGTTTCTTTAGACATTTCAGACAACATCAAAATGTCAGTCCTCTGTGAAAGAAGTGCAACTAGTATGATAAACAAATGTGATTTATCTGGGACAGTCTATTTCAGTTAGCCACTTAAAGAGATAAACAACACAGTCATGTGACAGGTGAGCCCTCTTATCCATTTATTCCTTCCTTTATTTCCCAAGTTTAATATCATTGGACTTAACTAGCAAAGGGTCTAGTTAAAAAATACATTTATCTGAATTAATAAATTAAGTAGTATGGACAATTTGCCAATAAATAGCATTTAAACAACCTATTTTGATGTAGCAAATAAGAGTAACATTTGCGCCCATAGAAAGTTGTGAGAAATGTTAGCAAGCGCGACACCATAATTACGTCCTCAGAGGGACAATACATTTAACCTATGATATACAGTGACTTTAGGAGGGCTTTCTGCTAATCAATAGCAAGTTCCAGTAAATATAAAACACTACACTGACCCATGTTTTATTTTTCTACAGATAAACGACAGAAATGTCTAAAGCGTATCTACAATTTGCAGCTGTAAATGTTTTGTGGATGTGATTGTTGCATTTTCTGCAGGAAATGGCTATTTTAAATGCAGACAAATCATCTTCTGAATGTCTATTATATTAAGGACACAAAGACAGTACTTATTAGTTCATTTGGCAAGTTTTTGAAAAATATGTATATATTTATTTTTGAAAATTAATTTGTTTTATTAAAAAAGTAAAATGGATTTAAAGTATTGCTGACTCTGTGCAGCTGAGTCGTCAACACCATTTAGTCTGGCAGGCTGAGGGTTTGTGGTCACCTCTTTGGGTCCATCAGTGGTTGTTAAAGGTAACAGTCAAGAGTCACTGCACTTTTCTGTCCTTCCTCCTTGTACAACAAAATCTAGTCCCTTAGCTGCTGTTGACCGATGTCAGTGAAAATCCATTATACTAGGCTACTATGATAATAAATAAGATCAGCAGATACACTGCAAAATCATCACCAATGGCCTGGTAGAGTCCTACTGTACCACGTAAGATCCAAACTTTACAGCTGTAACCTTATATTCTACATAATGTAAAAAAAAAAAAAACTGTAAAAAAAATGCATATTAAAATTAAAACATACATAATAGTATAAATAAAACAATTAATCCACGCTGCCCTGCAGGACATGCAGTCTGTTTAGACACGGCCACCAGAGCCTTGCTGGTTTGAAGAACATAATAATAAATTCCTCTGTCTCTCAATGTTGTTTTCTCATCACTGTGCGTTCATCACTGCTCTCTGTGCTCTCATGCCTGGCTTCCAACCTCCCACGCCATCGCAGTAAAGTCCATTTCTGTGAGCGTGACAGTGAACGGAGCGTCCACCATCTCGGGCTCCATGTGTTCCTCCACTCTAGCTGCGCTGTTCAAGTTGTTCACTCTCCAGGAATTCAGAGGCTGAATGGATTTCTGGAAGCGCTGCAAAAAAAGCAGCAAGAGACAGTCATGAAGTCATTTCATGTACCAATGTTGTATATTTGAAACAGTTACAGCAGTGACAATCCGTTGGAGCTCACAGTGACAGAATAACAGTGGGGATACTGACGTCTTTCAGCGTTCCAGTTTCCCTGCTGATGGCCACAATGGCCCAGATGAGGATCTGTAGACAGCAGGTCGCGCCAATGCACACACCCAGCGCTTTACCCCACCGTGGATACACATAGGACCCGTACTGGAGTGATGTGTTGTACATCTCGATGAAGATGTAGGTCAGGATGAACTAAAGCCATAAGGGGAAAGGCACAGAGTGAGCAGAGACATGTTTTGTCCAAACAAAAAGCCACAACTGCAGCGGAAGAAGAGTGACTGAGAAGGCCAGCAGAGAAACGCTACGGGTGGAACTCAGATTGAATGTCGCTTCCTCCTCCTGAATTATTCACAACTGTGGTTGTGAAGATTTCAGCACACTTGGCTACACTTCAAAGTAGCGGTGTTATTTTAGTTTTGTAACAGTTGATAACCAAGTTATCATAGTGCGTTGTCCCTCAGTTCACGATAAACCCTTCAGTCATTTTTTTGGAAAATGTCTAACTCATTGGACAGAACAGTGACCCCTCATCAAATTACCCTTGACTGTAAGTGCAACAATACATTAGAATAAACAGGTGGCATCATATGGCTATTTCTACGTCAATCAGCCGTACTGTAAATGGCAGTTCGGCTTCAGGTGACAAGAGTGGCAGAAATAATCGAGGGAGTGGCGTAACATGAATATATAAGCATGTCTAAAACCTCTCAATGTCAGCGCGTTTGGATTTGAAAAAAGATACCAGATTACACAATAAGCCAGCTGCCTTTATAGAAGTTTAACTTATATTCTGAAAAGCATTTCTTATACTAATTATGGATAACCAATGTTAATATTACATTGTACCTGCACCTGCTCACAAATATCAATATTTTTACTGATGTGTTTACTCACCAGCAGAAGAAAGGGAGTTATGAAAATCCAGCAGGCTTTGAAGTAAAGCAGCACTTTGCCGCACCAGGGAGGGCAGTGGCAGATCATATCAAGAATGTCTTGGCAAAACTGGTTAACTCCTAATAGAAAAGGTCATTAAGAGATGCATATTAGGAACCCCTGGAACAACCAAGATATCGTCGGGGTAGCAAGAGCATAGCAAATCATGTGTACAATATGTTTTCAAGAAGAACAAAATGGTCCATGCAGTTGCGAACTAGAAACTGGATTTGCTTTGTAGCCTTCACAGCACAGCAAGTCAAGTTTCTCTTCTTTAAAACTTGCTAAAGATTCTGTGTCCTCGATGACTGAGACATGATGTTACGTTAAGAGGAGTTTGATGTGAAGGTTAGGGGTGTGAGATGGACTACCATAGAAGAAGGAGATTCCAAGGCACATGAAAAGGGTGATGATGATGAGGCCGAAACTAGTGCTGAAGGAGTCAATGAGAGTGAACCAGTAAATCCCACCCTATGAAGACACAGGCAGCAATGGGAAATGTGAGCTTGAGAACAGAGAAGATGCATTTGCAGCCACATTTCCTCGCTTTGTACAGTCCGTTAAAAACACACACTCACGTCAGTCACTAACAGGAGACCCATCAGGTAGAACGCAAAACACAGAGCGCCCAAGAACATGGACTTGTGCAGCGTGTTCGTTCTGAGCTGCGGGAACTCATCCAGCACGGCCGTAGTGATGCCCTCCATGTTGCCAAACTGTGAAGCAGCAGAGCGGAAGGTATGAAACACAGAGGCGGACTCGAACGTCTTCATTTCTGCTCATATCTTTGTTCTTTGTGCGGCCTTACCAGTGTATCGATCCCCAGCATGAAGAGCATGAGGAAGAACAAAATGGACCAGAACACTGAGCCTGGCAGCAGAGCAAGGGCTTCTGGGTAAGCAACAAAGGCCAACCCAGGACCTGAAGGCAAAGAAATTACATCAGTTTAAGTTTAGCGCAATTTATAGTATTTATTTAAACTGAGTTATATTAAGTTACATTTAGAAAAAAATATTTTTATGAAGGACACAAAAATACAAACATATCCCATGAACACAATTTCTTTCAGTCTCATTTTTATTGAGCAAATGCCAGAATAAAACTTTAAATAACTTTAAATGCACAGAATTAAGATTCTGAGTTTGTTTAAAATGCCTTATTTAGTCAGTTGGGATCTCTTGATTAAAGAAGATCCACAGGATTACTGAACAAAATGAGAACAGTAACTACCTGAATCTGCCACCTGTGCGACAGGCACTTTCTTCTTCCATGCCATGTGACCCAGGATTGAGAATATAGCAAATCCTGCAAAGAAGCTGGTGCAGCAGTTTCCTGTGGTGATGATCAAAGTGTCCCTGAAATCAACAAAACCATGATTAAGAGACTGATCCCATCATGACGGCAACAACAGAGAGAGCAGAGCACAAACTCACCTGATGACGTTGTTGTCAAACTTATTGTAAGAGGCCATTGAAAGCAGCCCTCCTACTCCAATACCTAAAGAGTAGAAGATCTGTGAGGCTGCGTCGTTCCACACCTGCAATGCATCAGGCAGAAATATGCTTTAAACAATGAACCATTTTTAAAGCAGCAACAAAGCATTACATTCAGAGCCTCATATGTGCCAGTCTACCATCAGAAGTACCTGTGCGTTAGCCAGTCGGCCCCAGTCTGGTGTGAGGTAGAAAGCAACACCCTGAAGAGAGCCCTCCAGTGTAGCACCTCGGATGATCAAAACAAGGAGCACAAAGTAGGGGAAGGTAGCCGTTACATAAACCACCTGAAAACACAAACACACATTAGACCGACAAGATATGGCAGCAAAGGCCAGGATTGTGTGTTTGTGTGTGTGTTTTTGTGGTAGTTGAAAATAACAATATTGTGTTGACTCACCTTGCCAGAGCTGCGGATGCCCTTGAGCATACACAGGAAGATGACAATCCAAGCAGCCAGGAGGCACAGCGCCAGGGGCCACCGGACCGGGCCCGGGTGATGAAGGCCTTCACTGTGTACTACACCCAGCACACGCTCACTAGAAGACACACAAACATATAAAAGCTCGTTTTACAAGTGACTGTGAAGGCATGTCTGAAGGAAATGACCAATTCTATATTGCTGAGTGTTGAAATATTGTTTTACATCATTAAAGAAATCCCAATTTGTAAAATGGGCAACATTATAGGCCAATTACAATACTCCTGCTTTAGTGCTACAAGAGAGTAGCACTAAAGTAAACAATCAATAAGTTCAGTAACATTTTCTATATTTATAAAGTATTTGCATAATGCATTATAACAATTCCTGGATAACATACAGTATAATGTAATATACCATGTATTATGTATGTATGATTGTGTTCTTATTCTTATATTCTTACGTGTATTAGTGTTTTGTATGTGTTGTGTAAGCTACTGGTTGCCTAAATTTCACTTGGGATAAATAAAGTATCTATCTATCTATCTATCTATCTATCTATCTATCTATCACCAGTCATAAAGCATTACACATATAATACTTAATACTAATACTTTACCTCCCTTATGACAAAGAGAACACACACAAACACACACATCTCAATTAAAACAAATAGGACAAAGTAACACATTAAATACTTAGAATGTGAAGGTCAGTAGAGAAATGGTCTCTCTTAATGCCTGCCATGCTTTTTTGAGAGTAAGTTCTGGTTGTAGGGTCAACAAACAATCTGACCTAGATGTTGTATTTTGCCTCAGTTTGAGCCCTTTGGTTTGTTTGCTGTATATAAATAAACCTTTATTTTTACAGGAAGCAGATACTTTTTCACTATGTTCACAACACCGTACAACCTTTCAAGTTAAATGCACTCATGTAGCTGAGGAGTAACGGATACTTCACTTGTAAAGAAATATAGTCATAGTGCCTTACAACTGTTGTTATAAATCATTTAAAAAAGTGACAGCTTCAGTTTGAAGTGTCCAGTCATTGTGAACAATTCTTCTGTTTGTTGAGGAAAAATAAAGAAATTGAACGGTTTGTGTGCAGCATACTGCCAGAGTATGTCAAAAAGGAGTGAACAAATATCTAGTGCAAAATAGGACTTGCATGAATATAAATAACATTAAGTTGCACGGAGATGTACAGTAGACTATGGTAATAATAAACTCTGGGAGTCATTCATTCAAAACAGCTTGTATACTTTTCAATATATGTATGTATATGTATAATTTTCTTCATTAAAAAAGAAAAGAAAAAAGAGTTGAATGATTGCGCAAACACACTTACTTCCAGAAAATCTCTGTGGGGCTGAGGACTTCACCAATGGAGCTATTGCCGCTGGTGGTGTTGCCGCAGAGACCTGCATTAGCTATAGCTTCACATGACCAGGGCAGAGGGCTCTGAAAAGAGCTGCCCAGGTAGTAAAATGTCCATGCTATAATGACGTTATAGTAGAGACACACCAGTGTGGATACACAAAGCATCCCAATGCCAATCCCTGCAAGAAGAGAAACAGGCCACCTTAAGTATCTCAGAGAAAGAGAAAATACAATACTGTGCAAGGATACTGTATGAGACGGATTATTTTAATTCACAGGTAGCTATGAACCCCCTGTTCTACCAAGTGTGTTTCACCCCTTACATACAGCATTCCAGAGACTTAATGTTGTGATTTTTAACCAGAAAGTGTTCATTTCCTTTTGCAACACTTGAAGGAACTCCATCTCAACTCTCTTCATTCGGCCTGCGAACCTGCTGCTGGCATTTCCAGTAGCTCTTTTAAAAATCGTTTTTGCTGGCTCGGTTTTTGGTTCAAAGACATGCAAAGTTCATGCAAGTTTCTTTATCAGATGTTCATATTTAGCATCTGAGTTGCAGAGCTCTCACAAATGTTTGTTAGCCACATGACTTATAGCAGTGAGAAGACTGACTGGTGACACAGGCATTTTAATAGTGTATCATATTCCGTATGGTTCAAACTGGATGTTTGGAAATATTTCTGGAGAAATAATATAGAACTGTGATCAGTATTTTTTTTTTTTTATATTTAACAGAATCAAGTATCGGCTCACATTAAGTCACCATGCAGACATGATTATCTCTAAAAGCTTTCAAGGTTGAGTCACTGTTAATTGCTGAGCTTACCTTTGAGCAGAGGGCAGCATTTCCACACAGTGATGGGGCCAGCTGCTCCGTACTGGCCTAAACTCAGCTCCATGAGGAAGAGTGGAACACCCGTAAAAAACAGCATAATGAAGTAGGGGATGAGAAACACACCTGTGAAGATTAGAAATATGCCAGGTTGAGGAAGGGTGGAGATATCCAGCACAATGACTTGTTTTATGCAGCGACATGTAGACGGCCTGTAGAGGCAGGTTAATCTATACAACCCATGTCTAGGTGACACATTCACAGATTGATGTTTACTCTTAGTCAAGCTCCAACATGTTTGATTTCAGATGAAGATGCATAGTACGCAAGGCTGGCATGGAATTAAGGACTGTCTGTACTCATAGGCTTAGTAAATTCTTTGTGTAGCTCCTAGTACCAAAGGGCTGCCATGGAGATCTCTGGACGGAGTGTGCAAAATAAGCCAGCATGATTAGAAGGAAAGTGCACACCCATGGGCAGGGCGAAGAGTGCCTCTTGCCCAAATGGGTGTAACAAATCATCATAGACCCAGGCATTTAAGGCATTTGAGATGTTTGAGGCGGGGGGAAAATACTTGCAGACCGCTCACCTCCTCCATTGCGATAACAAAGGTACGGGAACCGCCACACGTTCCCAAGTCCCACACAGTATCCGATACAGGAGAGCAGGAACTCGTACTTCCCTCCCCACTGCTCCCTCGGGACATTCAGGGTTGGGGTGGGTGCAGGACTCGAGGCTTGGGATTCAAACTGTGGCTGTGCAGGCGTAGCTGTTGGGCTGGAGCCATTTTGAGTGACAGTAGGCCCATTCAAATTAAACGAATTCTAGAAGAAGAAAAAAAGGCATTTTTATGACAGTGAAATAAGACTCAATGAGGAAAATCTGGAATTGATCAATTGCCTTTGCTTTTTTGTGACAAAGGAGTGGAGCTGGTTTTACGTGGATTATATCAGATGAGCGCAGAAATGATTAGTCGATTATTAAGTTAGTCAAGCAACCAAAAAATAGTCAATGACAGGTTTAATAATTCATTATTGTTAATTCTCAAGTAAAAACATTTGCCGGTTAGAGCTCAGAGGTACTGTAGATGATCTTTTATTTCAACAGTAAAGCAAGCTCCATGTATGGTTTACCCTGTCTATCTATGTAACTCAGTAGGTGTTAAAACCAACAAGTGGACTTCCTCTTCTTTCCTGCTGGCCATCCATATCTAGAAAAGAGAGGAACTATTTTATCATGTCTGATTGCAGTGAGGAAGTATGACAAAGGTAACGGCAGGATTTCTGCTTTATTTGCTGGTGCTGTCATTGTTAAGTGTTTAAAGTTAATAACCATAGTTTCATTACAATTATTCATATGTAAATATATGGCGGCACAGAGTCGTCAAAGTAGCACCCAGGAAGGTGATGTACTGCACAATGTAGTTGTGTTGACAAGACAACAAAGGAGAATGTTAAACCTATTGCAGTGCCTAAAGTAAACCGCAGAATCACGCTTGATGATAACATGTACACGGGACGTTCAAAAACTTGAGAAAAGTCTGGGCAAACGTGTGTTGAGTAAGTCCACCGAGGTCCAGGCTGTGTAACTGTCTGCAGTGTGCCTGGTATTGGTGTAGCTGGGAGGTGAGAGCAATATGTGGACGGACAGGTTCGACTACTTGATTTTAAGAAATAGGTTACCTTTCCTGCCACGACCGGTAGCCAACACATCAGCGAGGTGAAATCAAACCGGTCTCACATTGCTTTTAGAGTCTAACGCGTATGAAAAACCACACGTAGTGATATGTTTGGAGTTGACCAAGCGGCGAAGAGCCACAATAACAACAAACCCCCGCTCCTACCTGCGCTGCGGTTGCGCCGGCTACAGCGGGGCTGCCGGGTGCCGCTTTGCCGCTTCCTTCCTGCATCTCCCCCGCGGCACAGGTGCTGTCCCACTGTTTTATTTGTCGCCCGTTAATCTACATGTTACACAGCAAAGGTCCTCCCGGGAGTACACCATGTTGCTGTGGTTTTAGTGGCAGTCGAAGAAGTTTCTGTCGGTCCGCTTTAACCGAGCGAGACGCAGCAGGGAGACATCAGCGATGACGACGAAGGAAAAAGGCCGGCGGGCGGCGGGATGAAGGGCAGGGAGGACGCAGAGCGCAAGTGCAGCACAGACACTGGAGACACCTCCTCCTCACCTGCTTTGTTTCACGTGAGATGAGGACAGGGTTGATATCAAGCTACCTGGGGACAGACAGCTTTTCAAAATAAGGCACCTAAACTATTTTGAAAAGTGTGAAATGTTTTGTTTCACCTCAGAAGTATGTCAGTGCAAGTTGTATGAAAAGTGTATGGACACTGGGCCACACCACCAACAGAAACAACAACACTGCTGCAATGGCGTTAAGGTTGTATGAGATCATGACACTGGAGCATGAAAGTTCATTCATATTCTTATATTCATATAATAGTAAACGCATGCACCTGAAAATCATTTTGTCAAGTGATTACACCACATCTGAAAAGCGATTTATGTGTATTCCTTAAACAATGTTTAGATAACTGAGCTTTCTCTATCTTCTTTGTACTGTTGTGTTAAATTGGAAATTGACTAATTATTTTATGATTGTGCTGCTTTACATTTTTGAAGCTGTTCATTCATGTATTTTACAACACTGAGTTATATTACTTATTATATTGATCATGTACTAAAGATCTAAACGAAACAGACAAATATTAATCTATGTATAAACGACCAGTAGACATGAACTCTATAATAAATGGTCTTTCCTCAGCTGCTTCACAATAAAAGCCTTGTTTCTTGTCTTTTGTAAAAATAAAAAGCTCAGCCAATTACAAAAAGATTACAAAGTATCTTATTTAACCTTTGTGGTCCGTTAGTAGGTCAGCTAATTTGGAGTCCATGGCTTTAAAATTACATCATAAAATTAAGGTTTACACACACAAAAAAGAAAGTAGCACTTGATCTCTGGGGTTTGGGTGAGACAGGACGAGAATTTGCAGTATCACATATCTGGAAAGGAAGCTGTAAATCTTGTGCTAATCATCCTCTGGGTGTGTGTGTGTGTGTGTGTGTGTCAAACAGAGCGAGAGAGGAAAGCTCTGACCACACTTCTCAGTATGACTTCCTCACATATGAAGAGTGAGAGCATTTGAAAACCATCAAACACAAACATTCAATCCTTTTAATATGATGAGCCCAAAAAATAAAAAGCTGCACAGTTAACAGTAGCTCAACACAGACTGATATAGTAGTGGTCCTATAAAGGAGAAAACAGGTCTCATCTACTGATTAACACCACAGACAGAAAGGATTCTCTTTGGTGTGCTGAATGTAAAGTTTTTAAATGTCCTTGATATGGTACTGTCCGTATTAGCCTAGTCTTGATGGTGTGATGTTGAGTAGCTCTTTTTCTTTCTTAGTTGCAACTCATGGACACTTTAATCCACATAAGCTCATGATGCTTCGCTAAATCCATCCAATCTGTTGGGTGTCTATACTTAACAGCCCTACTGAACAAATGTGGGTCAATAGATGGTATTGTGTGAAGCTCCACAGTTGCTGTTTGTGCAGAGCAAAATTACCGTTACCGGAACTTCACATCAGATTCTGGTTTGGAAACACCCTGATTATGGAGTGGTGAGGTGGAATAATACATAACTGGACGAGAACTTCAAGAAAGGGAGAGGATTCAGGACCTCATTGAGAAAATGGAACTCCAAGACCTATTGAAGAGCGATTGGAGTCGGAATTATTGCAATCAGCCACCAGTGGAGTTTGATGCAAGTGTGAACCATCATCTTCTCTGCAGTGAGTTGAAAAGCAGCTCTGTGATGCTGGATGACAACTCAGATCCATATTGCAGCATCTGGACAGACACTAAGCAAGCCAGAGTCAAGAATTGCAACAATCGGTCATTTGCCATGGATGCTAGAATAAGACTAGATAGTTTGAAGTCAGGGTGTAATTCACATTTGCCTTGCTGTGCCATGGATGGGATGTTGTACAAATACAACTGTCAAAAAGATGCCTGGGACAGTGAAGAGTCACAGGAAGAAGAGTCTGCTTTGGACTCGGTAGAGCTGCTTGATGTAGAGGATGATGTGCAGGATGAAGAGAGCTGGTAGGTGCCATCAGACCTCTGACAGACAGCACTTTGAATTGCATCCGTGTATGAAAGGTGCTATATAAATAAACTTGCCTTGCCTTGCCTTGCCTTGCCTTGCCTCTGTGAGGGGGACTTGTGGTCTGGTCTGATTTTAGTAAGGGCGGAACAATGTTAAATATATATTAAAAATACATCAAATAAATCTATTGTCTAAGTAACCATACACTTTTGAAGACATGTTAAGATGCTGGTGGCTAGTGAGTTGGATGCTAATCAGGAGAGCTAACTTCTCTACTGGTATTTGCCATGTAAACTCTGAACAGGTCTGTACTTTACATAGAGCAGGGTTGGATGTGCTCTTAGTGAATAGACTCTCTAATTCCTCACAGGTTATATGAGTCTTCAAAGAAGCAGGTGTTTGTGGAGGAATCTGATTCTGCTCTCAGATGGTGTCGACATGTCCTGGATTACCCAAGTCCTGAGATGGAGGCGGCACGTCGTTCATTGATAAATAAGCTGGGCGAAAGTACGGTACTTCGTTATTGTCCTGATAATATTTTTGATTAAAAAGGATTCTTCAAAGGATGATCAGTTTGGTCACAGATTAAACTGGTGCCAACTCTGTAATTTCAGGATCAAGCAATCACTTCTACAGATGTCCCACAGTTTTCCATCATACTGGCAATTCCTCTGTGGACAAAACATCTGTCAACACAGCACACAATACCTCTGACAGCTTAGGTAATATAACAGTAAGAGGTTTTTCTTTTTATACAAAATACCCTGAGATATAGCTTACTCTTCAACACTGATTGATGAAAATAAATAGTGAATTAACAGGTAAAAATATCACATTTTTAAGGGCAAATGTTCATACGCAACAATATCAAATACTTTACTAGCACATGTTTTGCACTTATTAATCTGCACAGATAACAATCAGCTGAGCATCTGCTATGACTCCATACCGACAAGCTACAGACTGAAGGATATCACAGATGTCCACATTATGGCTCGTATGCAGGAAGCCAGTGAGTAGAGAAGAGTGTTTTGAATGATCGAGTGTACACTGTATACAGCAAAGGTTGCACTGCAATAACTTTGGTACATATTTTTCAGGTTTAAGACAGGACTACGTTTCCACGCCTGCCACTGCTTCATCTAGGAGAGGCCCTGAGTCACCAGTGATGTTTCTGTCTTATTCTAACGTTGATATTATATTATATTGACAAATATTGATGATGTCTGTTCAGGAAATAAAACCTAATATTCTTCTTTTTGGCAGCCTGGTCTATCGTCACTGAACTCTTCCCCTTGCCAGTCTCCAACATCAGCAGCTAAGCAGGGCTGCCAAAGTCCCAAACTGTCCAGAATTCACCAGCAAGTCACTCAGTATAAGCTGCTTAAATTCACTCAAAATCAAGGTACACAGATCGCACAGAGAATTTCTACATTATCTGTATTTTTTGGCCTCACAGCTACAGACATGTTCTATTCTCTTTATACTCTACTTTATTATTAGAGGCCTCATTAGGTTTAATGCTTATTAATGTTCTTTTGTGATTGTGTGAAGAGAGAACTTTTTGTTCTTCAGTAGAAATAAAGATCCTGAATATTTTACAATTATTTAAACACAGGAGAATCAATTAAATATTGAATATCTTTACACACTGTAGTGTTATGGATTCTTGCAGTTGAAATTCTGTGAGTGACCCTGATGTGTTTTACAGCAACATCACCAAGCAGAACCAGGTCACCTCTGCGGACCAGCCTCCGCTCCCTCCAGGCTGTTAGGAACAGCCAAAGTTTAGAGAACGATGACTGCCAACCTGCTGACTCACAAATCACTTACCCACCATCAGGTTTGGATCTATTTCCTCACAAAAAAAGAGAGAAAATACACACAAAACACAATACACTGTGCATATATATCTCCATGCTTCTTTAAATGTATCTAATTTATTATTATTTATTATGTGTCACATCTGTCCAAGCTGTTCAAATTAGTCTGCTCTGATAATTTTACGAGACAAAAAAACCCACAAATTGTTTTCTCAGGTGCATCATCTGTCATCAAGGGGGCGAGTTGCTGGTCGCCATCACTTTCTGCAGCATCCATGAACTCCAGTGGCTCGGTGCACTCAGTGAGAGACTCCTCCATCCGGACGACAGCCATGAAGAGACTGCAGAGGTCTCAGTCTGTCAGCCCCTGCAGGATCCCTCACCCTGCTAAGGGATACCTGTCTGTTCATGGGCGTGTTTTTGCCTCACCTGAGAGGTTGACCACTGTAGCTTGGACCAGAAATGGGCCATCCACCCAGAGATGAAAGATTTCACAAGTGAATCCGATAGCGATATAACAATGATGTAGAATTAAAACAGACATTTTTTTCATATCTTGTATTTATTTACTTGTATGGTTGCCTGTGTAATCACATACATAGCTTTCGATTGTGAAGGTATTCATGTGTGTGTTAGAATCCTTTATAGTGTATCAAGTTACTCTATGAAGTCCCTTTTATATGACAACATGTAGCTGGCACTGTTGTAAGCAACACCAGACAAAAACGTCCCAGAGGGATGGATTTTATATTACAAAGTCATCCTTTGTGGTGAAATCAGACAGTGTTGTGTAAACAAAAACCTAAATAATGTGGACTATTGTAGAAAAATGTTGAAGTCGTAAGAATGTAGAGATGTCAGGGGATTTTTGCCTGTTGTGTGGATAAATTCATCCATGAAATAATCAAAGTGAAAACTAATGTGCTACAGCATTCAATTCATTCTTAATAGTGAACATAATATGCTTGGATAGAGGGATTGTCACAATGTGAGGAATTAGAACGTGTATCAGTGTAGCACATAAACAAAGGATGTTCGTGTAGATTTGAATGCGGATTTGAATGAGGAAGTGCAGTCAAACGTCACCTTAGTGATTGCAGAATGGGCTGTTTTCTACAGAGTTGTTGCAACAGGAAGTGTGCAGTGCCGTTGTGTGAACAAAGTAGTGACCTGCATAATAGGAAGTGTGCTCGTTACCAAGAAACAGAGGTGTGGTTTTGGTGCAGGCTGTACCTGAAAACTTTTGCTTTTGTTGTTTTTGTTTCCCAAACTCTTATGTTATTCAAAACCACCTGTATACTCCCCCAAAAGCAGTTTTAAGCACTTGACATCTAATGATCCTTCAACACCTACTGAGGTGATTATTTAAGGGGAAAAGCTTTCAGATGTTTATATAAAGCACAGGTCTAGTACATGTTGTAATCAATCAAGTCAGTTTGTGTTCAGCTCTCTTTAATCTCATCTACTTTTTGTGCCTGAATGAGATCCATTAACATGCTCTACATGTAGCACAACTTCAGTGTTCAAAGAAGGAAGTCATTATCCAAATATTTATCATGGGAAAATGGTTGGTTATACTAGTTCAGATGATACATGTGACAAAAATGTTGGTTGGAGTTGGCTTGTTACCTCTTATTTTACAAAAATGATAACATGTAGTCAGCCCAGAATACTTTTGGAGCAGAGAAAATGATATAATAGTCTGTATACTAGTACAGTTTGCTGTTGTAGTACCATCTGTTGTTTATAATCTTTAACATGTTTTATTGAGTATTGTTTATGAATTCATCCAGTGACTGCAGCTGAGGTGGTCTATCACTACTTATAACTGGGGAAGACGGTAGAGAAGATCTATAAAACGGTCATTCTTTATGTTGATTAATAATACTGATTATATCTTACATTTAGAAATAGTTTGGTATTAAAAAGAAAGTGATGAAATAATCAGCACAATATGAAAAAGCAGTTTGATCTATTAAGAAAAGCGGAGGTGTAACTAATATTACTAATATATACTAATCATTAGTGGATGACTCCATTGCATTCAGGTGTCCTAGTGAGCCAGCATTAAGGTTGACATGATTAGTCAATTAGTTGCCAACAAATGAATCAATCAAGATTTACTCCAATTAAATTATTGTAAATATGATTGGCTTTGGGACTGTTGGTCAGACAGAAAGTTTTTTTTTAAGATATTATCTTTGAGAAACTGTAATGGGATTTTTTCAGTATTCTCTGATTTAAAAAATCATTAGTTCAAGCCCAAGCCAGCGTGCATTATACCAGGGCCCTAGAGTAGGCTGTTCCTGTAATAACATATCAAAATGTCTGCCATGATTTTCAACTGCTGACCAGTCAATAAAATCCTACAACCCAAAACCAGCCATGTTTTATCCTATAATCTTTCATTTGTTGACACGAGACTCGAGTGTTGTTACCTCATCTGCACACAAAGCATCTGTTACAGTTCATATTTATGTGTAAAAACTGAGCTTGTGTGCGTCTTTTAATTTCAATGTAAACATGTATACCAGACTGGAGGACAAAGTTGCTCTGAAAATCCTTAATATGAAAGAAAGGAAGACATAGTTACTGGCTTTCCTGATACTTTCCTACACAGCTCAGCTTTGAGAAAATAAGTGCCAACAGTTTTAAACATGTCATTATGAAAACTGAACTGCACGGACCTGAATCCCTCTGATCCACTCCCGACTGCTGAGACAAGCAATTTTGAGTTACACCACTTCAATAAACCAATGAGGTCAATGTTAGTCACTGGAAAGTTAAATCTCTTTCAGAGTACTTAACACAGACTGTGCTCCTATAATGAATGTAAATTTCAACCGAGTAAGAGGTTGTTCGTAATACATGATTCAATGGTGTTTGTTTTTACAGAAAGAACTGCACTATGTTTATTCAATTTTTTAAATTTTCAGTTAGGTAGAAACAACTCCGTCAGTCATTGAGCTTTTGATGGGCGCAAAGATATGAATGAATGAGTTAAAACTGTACAAAACCACTGAACACATACTTCCCCATGTCAAGAGACTTCATGGTACACAGTATTCACTGAACATATAAAAGGCAAACTGAAATGTACAATGGGCTGTGCAGTACCCTTATACTGTAGGTACAGGAGGAAGCAAAAAAACATTAACCATCATTTACAAAATAAGAACAATGTACAACACATTTTCCTGAGAAATCCCATTTTCTCATTATAAAAAAACGGGATTTCAAACATTTTCTTGATCCTGCGTGTAAAATAAAATAAAATAAAATAAAACTAGATGTCAGAGTCCATGTCGCTGTCTCCCCCTATAGATCTGAACTCTTCGCTCTCCTCGTCTTCACTAAGCTGGACCTGGGAGAGCACAACTGGGCCTCTCCTCCGTGCTTCATCTTCTTCATCTTCCTCCTCCTCCTCGCTGATGCCGTATTCTTCTCCATTCCCCATGCTGGAGGGCTGCATCTGACTCCGGCTCTCTGTCTCCTCGTAGCTGCCGTAACTGAGACAGAAGAGAGGGAAGTCAAACAGGACAGCAGAATGTGTTTTCAGTTAGAATCCGTTAGATGGTCACAAAATCAAACCCTGTTTTTGAAGCGATGATTTCCTTCCAGCCTGATTGTGTATCAGAGAGGTATTAAGTTACAGCTAATACAAACCGAACATTTCCTATGCTACTTTTAGTTACAAAATGTGCCCTCTACCAATATAACTGGGAAAAGGACCATCTACTCCAGGAGGCAGAAGTATTTTGTCTTTAGTAAATGAAAAAAGAAATGTAAATGCTTATTTTCCCTTAAGAAAAATTCCCCAAAGAACATCTGCATTCTTGAGTGCAGTTATTCAAGTGCTGTTCTGACTGTTATTGGCTCCCAGGCCAGTTGTACCTGATGTTGCTGTCTTCCATGCGAGTATCATCAGGCACGTCCCCTTCGTATGACATCATGCTCTCGTCCTGCTCCATGCCCATGCGGGCCGTCTCTTGAGCTCTCCGTGGAGGTGCAGGTCGCACGTCCACCTCTCTGTCCGAGTCGCTGCCGCTCTCCGACAGGTGTATGGCTGGAAGGGACACACGACGGATCAGGATAAATGTCATACCAAGGACTGGTTAATATTAGCTTACTGTCAACTGATACCCATCAAAAATATACATTTTAGAGTTTTTTCAGTTGGGCCATTAAGTGAATATTTGCAGCACAATAATGCTGTTTTATTCTTTATTCTTCAGTGGAGCTGTGACAGCACTGCAGGTTAACCTACAGGAGAAAGGGTTGTCGCCCTCCTCTTCGCTGGCATCGTCCTCTCCGTCAGACATGAGCAGGTCCTGGTACAGCACGCTGGCTTGGGCTGGGCGGTTAGACCTTCTGTCCTCCTCCTCCTCCTCCTCTTCCTCCTGGTCGTGCATCCGTCTGCGAGGTGGCAGCAGCATCTCCTCTTCGTCATCGTCGTCCTCTAGATCTCCGTCTGCATCCTCGGCCTAAAAACATAGGACGGACAAATTAGTCATGCGTACATGACTAAGAAGTACGCCAAATTTACAGAAATGTTGTGATTATAAAATACATGAAAGCAAGCCGAAAAGTAAGCAAGTAAAATAAATCAAGAAAAGAACGTCTAAAAACGTCTTTAAGTAGGGCTTTGGTCCACTTTCTGTCTGACAAATAAAGGCGGAAGGAGGTGTGAAAAGAAATGGATTTAATCTCAATTGTATGTCCTAAAACTTTGAGAATTAAATAAATACTTAATAAATACCCTATTTTAACAAAATCAGGCCATCCAACTAGAATGGTATGTATATCTGGGGTGTTGAATATTCAGCAGTGGTGACCCAATATCAGCTAAATAACCTTTCAATAAATCTGTCTTTCTTACAGGAGCAGGGGTCTTGGGTTTGCCATCATCTTCCTCCTCAAAGCCTTCAATGTCCACATCTGACTCTTCCTCCCCAGGTCTCCTACCGTGGTGACCCTGAGGGGCAAGGTGATAAAAGTCTGAGAACCCTCTTGCCGAAAGACGGAGCAAGAGAGGCATAAGAACTACTCTCATTTTACGCTGTGAGGTTATCTGTGATGTTCTAGTGTGAGAAACAACTTTAACAAAAGCCCGTAATCAAGCTTTGTGCTCTGAGGATAACTCGAGGAGAGGTGACATGTGGTTGCAAGCCTCATTTCTGTCTCTCTCCATACCTGCCCCCCTCTCTTCTCTGGAGCAACCACTAGAGGTCCCTCAGAGAAAAGGCTGCTCGTCTCTCTGGGAAGACTCCCTGAAGCTCCGCTGTCAAACAGATCAGCAGGCTGGCCAACACCGCACAGAGCGACACACACAAATGGAGAGGACAGGACAAGACGGCAGGAGCGAGGGGGAAACAGAGGGTGGGAGAAAGGAGACACTACAGTGAAGAAACTAGATTGTAAAGATGAAACGTGAAAGTCTGGAAAGGAGAGTTAGTGCAGAGAACGAGTGAAGAAATACAAGGGTCAGGAGCACTACGAGGTGTGGGAGGAGACTACTGAACGCAGAAAAGCTTAGACTACCTGGTGTGGCACGGTATCAACGGCTGAAGTCTATTGTCAATGTAGCAAGATACCCCAGAAACCAGCGTTTGCCAAGCTAGTGGATAAAACCTAAGCCCCGGCTGCACTCCCACCTGCGGTGTGTACGGCCCCGGCGTCATTGGGTCCAGACACTCCAAGTCGGCTGCATCTAGAGCTGCCTCTTTAGCAGTAGAGATGTCCTTCTCCAGCTGGGTCAAGTGCTCATCATACTGAAGGCACAAAAACAGGTGATTAGAACAACATTGAATAAAGTTTTCCCTGCTCATACAAAAACTATTGTTATAGATTTGGCTGCAATAACTGTCCAGACTTGACTCTAAAAGGATAAACCTCATCCAGAAGCAGTGTAAAAATACTGTCATAGTCTGAATCAAATCCAAGCAATTTGGTGAATTATGCAGCAATATAATAATAAATGTGTCATATTTTGACTGTTGTAAGAGTTTACATTGTGTCAATATTGCATACATTCTTACAACTATTTTCAACAATAACAGACCTGTGAAAATCAGGATGGCTAACTATTCATTACATGAATATTTATTATAAATTTGCATTAAAAAAGAAATCTCTTTACATTGTTGCCAGCACTGCTTTGTTAGCTGCTCTGGTAATATGGAAAAGCCCAGCCCATTGTAACTTAGTGCATGAATACTCGTGTCGTTAACATGACCCTTACCTCTGACAAGGTTTGCTTGCACACACTGATAATGTCCAGGGCTGTCTTGGTGTACGGGCTTTCTGGGCCTGAGAAAGACACGCAAAGAACAATTGTGCTTTAAACATCTTTACTAAACTATGGTACTCGGTTAGTCAAGCAGTTTTAAAGAGCACACATTTTACCATTGTACTTGATACTGTTGGCGTGGATGAGACTGACGTCTGAAAGGAACACATCTCGGTTCTGGTATTTGTGTTTGGAGATGTTCTGTTGAACCACGAAATACAAATACACAAAGAGGGACATTTTCTGTTAAAGTTCTTTGTTTTGAAGACATTCAAAATATTAGATGATTACATTTGTTTCAAGGTTGTAAGACTCTCACCTTACGGATGCTCTCCAGATCCATGGGGTTTACAATCACCTTATAATAATCTGGCACAAACTTTTTGTTGACAGGGTGGTGAAACGGCCATGACTGTAGTGAAGGGAGGAATTAAGGAATGAGAGGCAGATCATTAACTTGTTCTGCATGTGAACTGCTCGGTGCTCTCAAATTGATTAAGGTAATAAGAAGGGACTCACATCGGGAACCACCATCATTTTCTGCGTCACAATGTTGTCCAGGATGAAGGAGAAGGCCACCTGATCGTCATCGTCCAGCAAGGGGTTGATGGCTTTCTCCAGCCTCACCAGCCTGTCCTCCTTCTGCACAAACACACGGACACACACAGGTTTAATGGTTGATGTGGCAACTGACAAAGGGCAGGGAGATGTGTTATAAGACAAAACATTTACATTCTCTCAACACTCACCTCTTTCAGTTTAGCATCGCACAGGTCCAGCATGGACTGTGCTACCTGTGTTATTGGATGTTTTGCTCCTGGTGGAACAAAAAACAAGAGAGCAGTCTTAACACTTTGGTGTGAATGTAAAATTGAACGTCTTACTGAACCCAGAGTGAATCTGTTTTCAAGAGATGAGCGTGTCCTTCTGGCTTTACCGTTGTAGGTGGCGCTGTTTTTGACAATAACTTCCACTGCTTCACGGAACTCCTCCCTTGACGGATACATCCGCTTACGTACGTTCTCCCTCAGCGTCTGCAGGTCCATGGGGCGCGTGATGATCTTATAGTAGTCCTTCACCACCTTGGCATTGACTGGTGTGTGGAATGGATATGTCTACATACAAGAGGCAGAAGTAGTAAAGGTGAGACGGTAGAGCAGAAAAGGAGGTGAATTGCAACAGTGAAATGTTGAGGAAGAGGAGTGTGTGCCTGGCAGATCTTACGTTGGGGTGATCTCGCATGTCGTTGATGATACTCTCTAGCACAGAAGACAAGGTCACCATGGGATCAGTGCGTCTGCGGTGGATGGCCTTGTGTGGCTTCTGTGAATATAAAAAAAACAAATGCAATGTAACAGATCAGCTGAGGGACTCTCCGTTCAAAATGTGTGAGGACAAAGTCTAAAACACTGCTTACATTAAGATAGTCGCAGTGCACAGCACTGCCTACGCGTCTCTTCTTCTTTGGTGGCAGCTGTTGTTTGGGGAACTTGAGCACTAAAGACTTTCTGCGCACCTCATCAGCACTGTAGGACAAAATATTTGTTAGTAACTGCACGCAAGGGGTAGCGGCCACAGACCTTTTGTTTATTGAAACATTTTCTGAGTGACTTTTGTGGTCCATGGACTGTGCTCATTTATAAACATGCAAATATTATCCACGAGTGCTGATCTGAATATCCTTGATTGGATTCTTTACAGTGTTAAGAGAAGAGGAACGGGAACCATCCACTACCTCTCAATGAGCTGTTTGCCCAGCACGATCTTGGTGCCCTCCACCTTGATCAGTTCCTCATTGTCGTTGTGGATGACGGTCTTTTCCAGCTCCTCCTCCTGCTCCTCTGTCATGGCAACGGGGTTAGAAGGTGGGGCGTTGGTCTGATAGTACAGCGGGCAGAACTTGTTGGTCCTCATGTGTCCAATGGCTCCACACGCTCCGCACTTTAGCTAGCGAAAAGAGGCAAACATTAAGGAAGACGAAAAATAATCTGCCTGTGCTATGTGGTAATAATACGGAAAGAATAATACTACTAAGTCTTCGATATTTTTATATTTAGCTAGGTACCAAAGAGCTGGTGAGAAAAGGTAAAGGAGAGGAGTATAGTACTGAATCGGCAAGCTTACTTTTACCTTGAGGTCTGGTCTCTCCTTGACCTTCTTGGCCTTCTTCTCTGGGGGTCCCTTGGTCTTGTCCTTCTCTTGGTTTCTCTTCAGCCTCCTCAGCTGCTCCTGAATGCGCCGGCGCTCCTTCCTCATCTCTTCTCTGTGCTGCTCATCGAAGAGGGCAAACTTTCGACTGCAGCCGCAAAGACACACACAGTGCTGGTTGCTTAACATGCACAAGTTCAGTTGCAATGAGGACATGGCCAATACATAAGCTGCTTAATGAACTCCATTCATCTTCACTATGGAGAATACAGCAACAGTAGGCTAACCTGCTGGTTAACCTCAGATGCTGCACCATTACCAGCAAGAATGATTTCATACATAGAGAAGCAGCATTGTAGCAACTATATGGTTTGATATAAATGCAAGACATAATGCAAATATTTGTTTTCAAGTGTATTTTGTGTGCAGCTGCAAAACTACTGCATGCTAATTATCAACATTTTGTTAAAAGCTGCTTTAAACTATAACATAATCATAGCACCAAGATATACAGATGTGAATCATCTTAGTCTGACAGGTTGCCGTGGTTATGAACAGTCAGATCGAATCCCCCAAAGGATCAAATACATGATAATGATAATAAATAAGATGAGAAAGCTCACAGTCTGATTAGAGACTCACATGAATTCATCATCCTTGGTGGTTCTGATCCTGGTGTAGGCGTCGATGACTGAAGCCTTGCGTACTGTCTCGCAGCGGACATATTCCTTGCCGTCCTCATCCCTGAAGGTACGATAGATCTTGAGTCGCCGTCCTGTGGCCGAGGAGTTCAGACTGGTGACGGAGGACGTGTCATCGTCCTTGTGGGAGCTGGTGGATAAGGAGCTGGCTATAGAGTGAGGGGGAATAAAGCTTACAGTTAAGAGACACAAACACCGTGTTTCATCCTCACACTGCTAACGCAGATGTGTCCTCAGTGAACCATAAAAAG
This sequence comes from Nannoperca obscura, assembly GCA_036024295.1. Classification (NCBI taxonomy): domain Eukaryota; kingdom Metazoa; phylum Chordata; class Actinopteri; order Centrarchiformes; family Percichthyidae; genus Nannoperca; species Nannoperca obscura. The sequence goes on along the minus strand of JAVQJL010074545.1, from coordinate 1,600 downwards.
CTCACATAAGCCTTTGCGCCGCTCCTTGCGTCCCTTGTTGTCACGATCGCTCTCCTCGCCCATCAGCATCCTCTGCAGCTCCTTCCTCTCCTGCTCCTCCCTTTCGCGGGAAAGCTGGGAGCTGGTCTTCTTGTTCTGCAGCATGTTCTCAATGTTCTTCCCCATCTCCTCAAAGTCACTGTCTTCTGCTGAGCTGCTGTCTGTGTCTGTGGAGAGCACCTCTGTCGACTCCAACACTCTATGTTCGGGGTTGCAACAAAGAAAAAGACTCGAGGTGCGCTCCGACCGAATCCAAAATAAATAACGTGTAAAATCCTAAATAAGAGTCTCACTTGTTCTGCAGGTCAAAGATCCTCTGGCACTCTTCCTTGTAACGTTCCTGGTGTTCAGCAACGGAGAAACGAGAGCCTCGGGCAAACTTGCTCATGGGTCCCTCACCTGAACGCGCCTGCTCTGTGGACATGGTTCTCACCACGTCAATCACCTCCCAGCGAGAGAGCTTCTTGATCTAACACACATACAGACCAACAGACACTTTATCAAGGCTGGAAGATAAAAAAAGGCCACATGCCTTTCTTGCATTTGTCACCATTAACAAATCTCAAAAAGCTTATCAAACCAGACCTGCAAGAGTTTATTTTAAATTTTTTACAGATGTTCCATTTAGACTGTCCTACGTCAGTTTCACATGCTTGTATATCACCATTGTCTTACCTCTTCCTCTGGAACACCAAACTTGCGCAGCAGCTGCTTGGCATTCTTCAGTGAGAGTCTCCTCAGGTCAGCGTCTGTCCCCGTCACTGTCTTCTTGGCAGGCTGTGGCTCTTTGTCATCCTGAAAAACAGCACGGTATCAAAGTTGCCGCTCTCTGTACTTATCATAACTTATTACAATTTGGGGTTGCAAACTTTTTGCTTTAGACAGTCAGACCTTCTGTTGAGTGGGCTTGTTGGGCACTTTGACGTAGGAGAAACCTTCTCCGCAGCCTGTAGGGTCGGCCACACCTGTAACCTCCAGCAGGCATTTCCCCTTCATGGCAGAAATGAAGGCTCTTGTTGTGTTCCACGGTGCCGTCCGCACCTAGGATGTGTGAGACAGGACCAGCATGTGGTGTAAATCTGTTATCTCGAGACTGGAACGCTAAACTTGCAAAGCGCTTGCATCCATACCTCATCATCAATCTTCATTTGAAAGTCCTCTTCGTTCTCCTCGTCTGGAGCAAAGAAGGATTTCTCACCATATCCAGCATCCTGAAGGGGTACAATCATTTGGGAGTTAAGCTGTGCCACAGTACTCACTTGTGGTAACCATCTCAAGTGATTTAGAGGCAGCTGCTGTTACCTTGAGTCTCTGCTCGGCCACCAACATGCTATAGTAAGCGCAGCACTGCTCTGGAGACACCATGGCCCTGATCTCCTCCTCTGTCGGCAATCTGAAGTCAGGCTTCAGCACCCACCAGTTAGAGTCCATACCTGGCATGAGGACAAGTCACTGTCAGACATTTTCTCTTACCTGCAACCTTACCGCAGTACGGACACAGTATTTTACGCCCGGGGGGGGGGGGGGGGGCGCGGGGGGCGGCGGGGGGGGGGGGGGGGGG
>JAVQJL010074539.1:0-10584 GCA_036024295.1 Nannoperca obscura | reverse complement strand
ACACCAACAAGTTAACACCAAACAAAAAACCCATAAGTACAAAGTTAAATAACAAAAAGATTTAAAAGAGCAAGTAAGACGAGCGGAGCAACCGTATCAGGCAGCACGCACTTACAAGCTCATGCGCACACGACACGATTGATATATATATAAGTGTAATAATGGAATATGTTTAAAGTTATCTTATTTTAAATGTGTAGTGGTCCTGGACTGACATTTTTAAGAGAAATAATCACCAGTAGAATAATATATATAATATAATATATTCTAACAGAAGGGGAAGGATCTGCCTGGTAGATCAAACGTCCTAATAACGTTTGTGATTTATCATCTAAGAGTTAAACCACTTGGTGTGAACGTAAACTAAACCAAGGCAGAGACATAACTCTGCCCTCAACAGGAAGTGCTTGAGGTTTCCATGCGGTCAGACTCGTACAGTCACTGCATTGACTTCCGAACCACCTGCACATGATTGTACAAGTCTGACCACAAAGAAACCACGTGTGCTTCCTGTTGAGGTTACTTTCTCTGTCACAGATCGTTTGTCTGCATCTGTTTGAGGATCTGTTCACACCAAACACTTTATTGATCTTTGGAGTCAGAAAGCTGCACTGAGACATCTGCACTTCCTGTGGTGCAATTTTTGGGAGTTTAATATAATCTGAAGCTCTGATTCTGGTCTTCAGGTCAGTAGTACTTTAAGTCGTGATCCATGCTGTTACATTTAGTTCAGTACAAAACTAGCCAATGCAAGCCCTGTACATGAGCTTAATAACTTAACAGCCTATAATTTACCACTTTGTCAGATTCTGAATGTTTCTGTCGCAATCTTTTAATAAGTCTTTAACGAGGGAGTGACGTGCTGTGAATCACAGCCCAGCTCTCAGCTCTCAGTCACCAGCGAGGAGCTCACTCTGTTAAAGAGCCACAGATTCAGGGGGTGACAATGGAGATGTGTCCGTTTATGTACCGAACACTTCTGTGTAGACAGATGGGTCGGTTAAAGAAGCTGAATGTTTAGTCAGACACGCAGGCGACTGAATGACAAAGAAAAAGACTTGAGATGCAGATTTTCCATCTGAAAAGGGTCGTGCATGAAGTCCCGCTGAGGACACGTTAGTCTCTGTTTGCATTAAATAACACAATTGGCAGAAAGAAAGTGGTGCGTCACCGGCAGAACATGATAAAAGGAAGTGACGGTAAACAGAGCGCAGAATGGATGATGCTCGTATTTAGCTCTTTTGTTGCATGTATATGTAAACTGGTGTGAACAGAGAAGATAACAGCGAGCAGACAAGTCGTGTAAACGTCTGTGAATAAGTCCCGCTTGAATCCAAACAGCCGAAATATAAAAAAATGTTTAAACTAAACTCTAAACTTTAAACTGGACTTTTGTTCCACTGAGAGACTTGATGAACCGCTGCTTACTCTCCCTCCCTCCTGTGATTGCAGCATGATGGGACTCCTTACTGCCACAAGCCGTGCTACGCCGCCCTCTTTGGACCAAAAGGTGCCGTTTCTCCCCGTTTGGAACAACTCTGTATTGCTCTTTTTAGTTTTTACGTTTTTAAAGATAACGTTTGCTTGTGTTTCAGGCGTGAACATCGGCGGAGCTGGTTCCTACGTGTACGACAATCTCTCCAACGAAGCCCCTGCTGCTGTTTCCATGGAAACAGATGCCAAGCCAGAAGAGGAGAGAAAAGCCCCCACACGGGGGCCAGTGAAGGGTGAGAGATATGTGGAGCAAAAATAGAAACTGTCATTTGTTGGGAAGAGAAACTCAGTGTCTGGTATAATAGCTGCAGGGATTCGGTTTAGTTGAACTCACTCTAGTTGAGTGGATGAAGATATGGAGGGAAGCTTTTAGAGGAAAACCGAGGACAATCAAGATGAGGAGAAGGAGAAACTCAGGAAGGAAAGATATCAAACTGAGAAGGAGAAGATGAATGCACAGGGCTGATGCACATAAAGATGTAAACGTGTGTTTGAGGAGACAAACAGGGAAATAAAAATAGGGAGAATTAAGATTCCCCAGAGAAAGTTGCAACTCTGTCAGAATAATAATGAATATAAACTATGAAGCAAATAATCAGTTGTTCCAATTCAATGTGCCTCTTCCAGCTGCAAGCTTCTCGTCTTTCTCTGGAGGACCCAACATCTGCCCCAGGTGCAACAAGACCGTGTATTTCGGTGAGCACATCTCTCAGTTTGCATCTATTACATGAGTGCTGGAATGTGTCTAAGTGACTATGGGGGCTGGTTGCCATGGTGACTGTCTCCATGTGGTGTGTGTGTGTGTGTGTGTGTGTGTGTGTGTGTGTGTGTGCAGCTGAGAAGGTGTCGTCTCTCGGGAAGAACTGGCACCGGCCCTGTCTGCGCTGCGAGAGGTGCAGTAAGACTCTGTCTCCCGGCAGCCACGCAGAGGTGAGACACACGCCACTCTTAAACCTGCATGTTGGAATCATTTACAAAACATTTACAACGTGAAGCTGTTCAGACGACGAAGGACGTCTTTCTTCTTTCTGTTGCAGCATGATGGACAGCCGTACTGCCACAAACCGTGCTACGCTGTGCTGTTTGGGCCTAAAGGTATGAAGTCAGAAACCAGCATGTCCCCAAACAACAGTCACTTTAGATCTACAATATATTAATCAGAGCAGCTGAATCGGTTCTTTAACCTGGAGGGGTGAAGACAAACGTGTCACGCTGAAGCTCAGTTAAAAGGACAAGAGGTTTGTGAATATTAGCCTCGGGGACTGTAGTTACCGTAAAGATGTTGTAGGTAAAACTGTGGCTCTGCTTATAAAAGCAGCGTGTTTGCTGCAACAATCCACCACATGCCCTCTCCTCTGCGAGTGTGTGGGCAACAATGAATACGTACAAACCTGCACAAGTCGTGCGCTCGTCGTTGCTCTCTGACACTGGAGTTGTCGCACCTTCATGTGTGTTTTCACTAACGACACACGGGAAGGGTTATACTCATACTGACCTTTTCATTTCTTTCCACATCTGAGTAATGTGTGTTATCTCATGTTTCCCATCAGCCTTTGCAGCAGACAGTTATCTGGATTGCTTGTTGATGTGCTTAGTTTAAAAAAAGCAGCATATAAAACATATTCTCACTGACCTCTAGTGTTCCCTGTATGAAGTGTTTATCTTTAAACAACAGCAGCGTGTTCTTCCAGAAGCAGCGTTGCTGTGGATGATCACACCGAAAGTAATAAAAACAGTGTTTAACAGTAATAAAACACACTGTGGAGCTTCCACAGGGACCATGTCGTAGAAAGTAGTTCCAGGGAAACCCACTTACTAAGGTTGAACTTCAGTATCTGGGATCTTGTTTGTCAAAAGACGCTGCTGATGAGACTTTTCAAATTTGGGCGAGGAACAAATTTACAAAACAAATATCTGCACGGCCGGATACAACAAGTTAGATTCATGTAGAAACGTTGACTTTAGTGTGAAGTGACCCTTTAAAGGTAAAGGCCGCGTTCTGCCCTCTCTCAGGCGTGAACACTGGAGGTGTCGGCAGCTACATCTACGACGACCCCGACGCCGAGGCACAGCCCTGAACTCTGACTGCCTGCAGATAAAGATCCACCTCCAGGACCCTCGACCCTCAGACTTTTGTGCACTTACAAGATGTATTGTATGACAGAACAAAAAAAAAGCCCACCAATTTATTGTCAGTATTTGTTGAACAGGTTCTAAAAAGTGGGCTGAGGTGTAGACGTAGCCGAGGTACCGTTTCACTGAATGTGATGAAGGTGAGTTTGGGGGTCTGTTGTGAACAAAAAGTGCATCACATTTTCTACAGTAAAATTGTGAGACACCAAACCCTGTTCAGTGTGTGTGGATGTGAATTCGTTCAGAGATGTTTAGCAAGGCTAACTTTATTTATGTAGAGCATTTTATACACAAGGAAAATGTCTTTATCTTTATTTTCATTATTAATTTATCTGTTGATAGATTGTTAATTAACAATTTAATTAATCATTTAGAAAATAGTTAAATAAGTTAAAGTCTTGAAATTGCTTGTTTTGTCCGACCAACAATCCCAAAGACCCAAACATATTAAATATACAATCATTATAAAGAGATAAATGCAACAAATCAGTACCATGAATAAGCTGGAGAGGTCTGAGTGACATGCAGAGCTTTTACTGCTTCTTATAGAGAAGAAGAGGACCTTAAACTCAGCTTTACTGCACACAGGAGGCTGACGCAGTGATCTGCAGGCAGGTGCCATGTCTTCTGTTTGTTTCCCTGTTAGAACTCTTAATACTATATTATACTGTTACACAGAGTGCACAGCAGGCTCACATGTATGATCAATACAGTGTTATATTACATTGTTGGGTTAAAATATGTGTTTTAATTCATTTTATAAATCAGCTTCCAGACCAACAAAGTAAATATCAGCTGGGTCACCAGGACCCAGACCAGACTAATGACTTATAGGGAAACACACACACACGCACACACAAAGTAAATAAAGGACGTGCAGGTTGCATATGTCAGTGAACATATCACGTAGTATTTTTCTATTTCAATTTTTTTAAATTGTGACACGCCTCCGAAAAGTGCAACCGAATAGAAAGGCTGTACGTCGCTGATAGGCTGCAGTCGTTAACGCCCCTAATTGGAAAGAGGCTGCCCGGAAGAGGAAATACTTCAAGTTAAAGACAATACGACCGGAAGTATGATAGTTTGTCTACAGAATAATAGTGTATCACTGCGCTGCAGTAACCAGTGATGGAAAGGAACGTACATGCGAAAGTACATTAATTAAGCCCAAATACGAGGTTGTATTTTATGCTTATTTGTGCTTTTTACTCCACTACATTTATGACAGCTAAATATTTGCATTCAAAATATCTAATCAACTTATTAAATTTGAATATATAAAAATGTCCACAGATCAAATTACTACACAGTACCAGCTACATCACTGAAATAGTGCTTATGCATGTATCAGTAATGATAATCCAATAATGTGATAACAGTATAAATTACATAGTACTGACTTTTTGTGCCCACATTATTATACATTCTACAATTAAAACCTTTAAAACATCATAGGTGTTTAAATACATTTGAGTATTAAAAAACGAATTATGTCTATTCCTTATATTTTTTCCAGTATTGTATTTTTGGTATTGTCGAGAAAAATATAAGAGAAGAGTTAACAATTAAAAATAGATTAGAATTAAAGATAGAGAGGCCTACTTAAAAGGAGGTACCGTGCTATTTATTGTCTCCTGGAGGGCCCCACCGGCAGTGAAGCTGAACATATCATTACATTTAACAAGAAAGCTCGGGAAAAATGCAGTGGATCTTATTATGTTGGCAAAATTAACTTGCCTATGTAGGAGACATCTTTCATCCTTTATTTTATTTTTTATTATATATTTATCTATTTTTAGTATTGGAATCCCTATTAATCTGATAAAATAATGTTCCTTGTGCTGTATATTCCGCTGTCGGCAATGCATATCCATGCTTTGCCGAGGTTGTCAATAATGGGTCTTATTATGAAAAACACCACCGGAAGTCACGTGTTGAAGTCTGTCTAACTTAACATTTGTGCTAACGTTAATTCTCCTTTAACGAGCCCGCTAGCACCGACGCCATCTCGGGATAAGACATCCGTCGATTTTTTTAGCTGCAGCAGAAATAATTAAAACTTCTGAGACGACAATATAACGTTATATTCGTTAAAGTATTATTTCTGCGTGAGAGCAACTTGGATAAGAAACGTTTCTTATTCAGTCGCGAAGAAGACGCTTAGCTAGCTGTTAGCTTGTGACGTTGTTAGCTACAACAACTTAGCTGCGGTGGGATTTCACAGCGTGTTTATGTTTTCGCCACTTGGGAGAAATGTTGGACGGATCTCCGGCTCGCAGCGATGAAGCCAACATCGGCAACGTCGAAAACAACAACCCGATATCGTTGATTTCCAGCAGCGATGGGCTGAACACGGGCAACAAAACGAGGCAGGTGCTGCTGAAGAAGGGAGGGGGGAGGAAGCTGCGGTCGACGGCGCCGCTGCATCATCACAAATCCCTGCGAAACAGCCCCAACATCCGCCTGACGGACTACAACAACAACAACAACAACACCCTGACGGCTCCATCAGCTAACAAACCTTCAGCTCAGCCCGGCAGCGAGCTCCCTGCGGGGATACCCACCGCACTGGCCCTCCATCAGCTCAAACAGGGGGCCAAGAAAGAGGTAACTTCCTGGTGTGTTGTTGTCTGTGCTGCTGCAGTTCTGCTAACTGTTTACCACCGAGTTAGCAATGTGCTGTTAAAACCGAATATATCATCCAGTCTTTGTTTTTGATCAGTAAAATCACCTCAGTAATTACCATCATTTATCGAATATAACCCCACATGTTTCTGCACCTTCACTTGTGAAAGCACAGTATCTTCTTCACATATGAGACCTCATGTGTATATATGCTAGTTTTTGTAGTTCTTTATGATAGCACATTGGATATTTGTGATTATGGGCTGTTGATGTTCAGAGGAACAGCTCTGTCACACGACCAATGGTTATTTTCACTATTTTCTGACCAAAGAATTATTCTGCTAACCCAGAAGAAAGTTAGTTTCAGTCATATTTACACCGATATCAGCACGTGTTTTGAAGCTATGTGCTCATAGACCTTCATTAAAGGGGAAAAAGTCTGTTAAAAAATTAAAATGTGAATGTAGTGTTGAAATAAAGCGATAAACTCCTGTAGAGGAGGCAGTTAGAAATGACGCAGGCAATAATTCTTGTTGTGAAGAATCGAAAGTAGACACTCTTCCTCTTTCTGCAGACAGCTGCAGGATGTAAAGGCTGCACATCGAGCATCGCTGCCACTAACTTTGTCTGCACAATAAATAAAGGAGAGGAAACGGATGTAAACAGTCAACATGGGTTTTACCATGTAGGACTTGTTTTCAACCGATCACATAAGTGCAGCGTGTTGTCTTTTTAAAGCGTGTTAATCATTGTGGGGCATGCTTTGACATCTCTGCTGCAAGACATGTGTGATGGATTTTGAACCTAGCTTGTTGAGTGGAGGTGAATGGGGATTGATTATACTTTTAGCAAATGCTTATTCAATTCAATTGTATTAATAAAGCATCAAATGGTAACAGAAGTTATCTCAGGCCACTTTTCTTATAAAGCAGGTGAAGACTGACTTGCTTATCAAACAGTGGATATTAATGTCTGAAAAGATAAAGAACCTATTGTGCTTCAATATTCAAAGCTGTTCATTTGATTCAAAAACACGGTGACGAGATAAAAGATAGAAATTCTTCCCTCGAGGGGCACGACTGGTTTCTGGAGCTTTCAACCACAAGGAGTTGTTCAGTAACGAGAAGTGGGTTAATAAATGCTTGTTTCTGTTTCTTAGCTGCTGAAGTCCAAAGGAGGCCGGTCGGAGCGCGGCGTCATGCAGCCGGGCAGCCAACCAGCACGCAACCTGCCCAGACACGATCACGCCGCCCAGAACTCGAGTCCACGGAGCCACAGGCCCAAACAGGGCCCGAGCCCGGGGGCTGCTCACCCCGCCAAGAAGAAGGAGCACAGCAGCCCGAACAAGCCCCCCCCTCTCCACCCGTCTCCTCCCCGGGAGCAGAAAAAACCCCTGCACGCCTCCAACAACGTGAAGCTCGCGAGCACGCCGCCCGCCGAGGTCACGCCAGAATACCTCAAAGACGGCGAGAAGGTCTACGCCGGAGCCAAGTTCAGCGAGCCGCCCTCACCCAGTGTCTTACCCAAACCGCCCAGCCACTGGGTCGGAGACGGCGGGCCTCAGCGGGGGGGGCAGAGCCGCGAGCAAATGACCGTTCACTTAAAGTCGCTGCTGAAGGTTCAGCAGAAGTCGTGAGTTTCAGACTCAGGTGGAAAATGAGTAGCGAGTCTTAAACACTGCAATACAACAGGGGGGTGGTTATTAACTGTAGTACAATTTCCCATAATTCAACATGCTGCCTGCACCTGTGAGCATTGTGGAGACGTGGTGTTGCTGCTGGAGACCTGACGGAGCGGTCTGGCAGAACAACAACTACATGTTGTTTGAGGAGGTCGGAGGTCCAGCAGCCGACGCCGCCTCACGTTTACATCCTGTACAAGCGAACCGGCCGCCTCGAGGGGACGGACTTTTTAAAGAGCTCGTGTAAATGTACATAATATATTGTGAACATATATTTGTGTATATTTTTCCTTGTTTTAACAGAGATTCTAGTTTTGTTACTGAGGGTTTTTTCCCCCCCCCAAAAAAAAGAAAATCCAAAAATGAGAGTCCTCTTGGACCTGCGGCACTTTGTCACGGCGCCTTCAGGGTGACGCACTGAAGCAGACGAGAGACTTTTCTTACTGATTTGCACTGAAAACTAAAAGTCGGGGGGGCACACGAGAAGACTTTCCACATCGATGTCGGTGTGGACGAATCAGAAGCTAGCAGCTAGCTGGAGGCTGAAGTCCCCCCCGCCCCCGAGACTGTCTGGGCCTCAGCGAGCTGAAGAGAAGACGACCATGTGAAGAGTCTCACGACGAGCTGCTGCAGAAAGAAATCCAGCGTCTGTGTTTTTCAACTCTTTTGCACTTGACCTTCGAGTGTACGTTCACGTTACGCCGCCTACGTTTCTTCTTTTATTCTCACCCAGAAACAAAGCGTTTCCGCAGCAGTGGGAACATCTTCACAGTTAAGGTCACGATTAGAGATGCTCCATTAAAAGGAAAGCGGTATTTTTAAACTGGGCCCTGTATTTTTTATTTTTTTTATTTTTTTTTTACAAATCTTGTTCTGACCAGACGTTTTGGACTTGGTTCAGTAGATCGTCTCCGCCGGCATCCAGTAATCTTTTGGGGCAACTGCGCCCATGAAAAGTCCAGTGGTGCTTGTTTCTGCCACTGACTCTGGCTCAGACTGTTCTGTCTGATACCGTTATGGAGAGGATCCCTGCTGAGACAGACCTTCTGTTAAAGAGTAACGTCTCGCAGGAGGTTCAGTTGTTTCAGGAGGACGGAACGATCCAGATCTACCGGACCCGGTCCAAAACACGTGACAAGAACTTGACTCAGACCCCAGATCTGTATAGAAATCAAAAGGGCCCAGGTTTAAAATGCTGGAGTTTTTATTTTAAGTAATTAGTTTAATGCCAGAAATGATCTGATCGTTGAGTCACTGTCCAGGCAGATAAAACATTCGCAGGTTTCAGCCTCTGAAGTGTGAGGAGACGTTCTGTCTTACTGAATGTTGTCCGTTAACCACAGGGTTGGCGGTTCGACCCCCGGCTCCTGCTGTCCACACGTCGAGCTGTCCTGCTGCTGGACTGAACCCGACAGAGACAAAACGAGACGTTTCGATATAATAGCAAGAGCATTTTAAACACTGTGCTGGCGTTTTATAGAATGATATTAAGCTATTGTTTAATCAATAATGGAAGTATAATCATCCAATAATGACTTGATCGTTCCGTTATCTGGCAACACAGAGACGTATACAGCGAGTGATCAGGGAGCAGGAGGGGAAAGAGATTTAAAGAGCAGATGTTGACTGTGGCGACATGTTTGTAGTTTGTTGAATGTTCAGCGTGGACGCAGATCGTAACCAAAACCACTCAAACATTCAAGTTTTTACACTTAAAGTGCGTTTTAACAGATGTCCGGCTTCACGCGGACGCTGTCTCACTTGTTTTTTTTAAATGGATTTGTTTTCACACGACTTCATTTCACATACCTCTTTCTTTACAGCGTGTTGATGTATGCCAGGAGTACAGTATTGAACTTGTGACCACAGTGTGTACCACACGTGTTGTCTGTGGATGCAGGCAGCTGCTGGATTGCGTTTCTTGACCTCTGTGACGTCACGTAAATGGAAAATTGTATTACTGTAGCAGAAATTGCCTGTTAAATTGCAGTGTTTTGAAATGATTTCATTCCAGGTATGAGATATATGCTCAACAACACACCTCCATGCCACCATTGGGATTAATAACAAGTTCTTTTATGAAGCTTTTCATATCTAAATTATATTAAAAGATTGGTTACCCCTATTAAATGTTGCTTCTGTGTTCATTACAAGTTACCATCTCACTTCATGTCCTATCTAAAGAAAGCAAGTTGCATTATTGCAAACATTTATCTTCACTAACAATCTTCACACCTTCAACTTCCTGTGTCCTCTTCTTCTTCTGATCAGGAGGTGAAACACGTCATTGTCACAAATGCACCGTGGGACTGGACGAGGTGTGAACTTCAGTCTGAATATAGTTTATATCTGTGGTCACTATGAGGAAGTGACATCATAGTGACTACAGGAAGTAGGTGCAGCATCTCTCTGCTAAAGCTCTAATTTAGAAACTCAGACAGTTATTAGCACGAGAACAAGAGACAGAAGAAGGACAGAGAGTCACGATGGCTGAGATCAAATGGATTCAAATGTCTTTATTTCTTCTAGCGCTGCTTCAGTTCCCAGGTAAGAACACAAACATCACAAATATAAATGGAAGGCACGTTGAACTAAATCACTTTATAGATATAATTAAAGGTGCTTTATTACCTAAAACCAACTCTGTTGTT
>JAVQJL010074521.1:0-15448 GCA_036024295.1 Nannoperca obscura | reverse complement strand
GGGCCCCAGAGCGCCAGCGTGTGGGCTGCAGAGGCAATGGTACTTACAAATGGTGACCGATTAACCTATTTTGAGCGCCCAATCAATATTTTGACCAGGTGAAATAGGGTCTAAATTTTAGTATGAAAATATGATTAAAACTAAAAAAATTTAATTTAAAATCTAATTTGAACGTCTTTTCAATGTTCACATTTAGACTTAGTCATCATGGTAATCAACGTCTACAAAATGTTTTCCCACTTGTAGCCAACTAACATTCTTTTGTATGCAGTAACACAAAATGGATCGGTTTTTCAAATGAAAAAGTGATGTGGGAGACAACCCTGCGCCTGGTAAAGCTCCAAAGCGTGTGTGAGGAAATCTGACCCTGAATACATTACATTTGGAATCATAAGGAAAGCACAGTGTGTTGAATGTGGTGAAATCCTGTCAAATGCTGTACTGGTAGTACCCAGACAAAGGACTAATTTGTTGAAAATTTACAGAGCCATCATAATAATAATTATTTCTTAATAGCCGGCTTATAAAAAATAAATAATCTTTTAAAAAGAATATGCAGAGGTATTTACTGGCGTGCAGATGACTTAACACTTGATTTAACAAGTGGGATAACTCTGTGCTTGTTTCCAATATTCATGTTTGTTTCATATGAGTTGTGTATATATATATATTTTAAATATATATATATATTTCTTTTTGAGATATCATCAATAAAATTGAATTTCTATTTTTATTGAACTGTATATTAATGTAATTTTATGTATACTAATGTAATTCATGTTCATCACATAATGTGTTTGGACCCCAGGAAGACTAGCTGATTGCTATGGCATTAGCTAATGGGCATCCTTTTAAATAAACAAATGAATAAACTAAAACCATCAAAGCTCCAGAGACACATAAAGCACCTGTAATGGTTTTGAGGGGATTTTGTTATGTTTTTTGGGAAGGTGGTCCTGTTTTTAGAATTTACAAGAGAAAATAAAAACCTAAGAAATAGAAACATAGAAAGCCAAATACATACACACAAAAATTGGTTGATTGAATATAATTACCAATAGTAGCATCTCCTCAAACCTCTGCTATTCATCTCTGCAACCTTGCCCCTTTTCTTGCTTTCTTATATTCTTGATGCTGTGTGTGTGTGTGTGTGTGTGTGTGTGTGTGTGTGTGTGTGTGTGTGTCTCACAGATGTTGTCTGTGTGTAGGAGTGGGAGTGCAGCATAAGATGGTGAGATTCGAAGTCTAGTTATTGCCTGCAGGCACTGGGAGCCTGTTTAATAAACAGGTCTGGAGGCCAGTGGGAGATGTCAGAGAAATGTTATTACCTAGGTCTTATGAATAGCCCCAGCTGGAGGGGGAATCTAATCAGGGCTCTCACCAGAGCCTAATTCTGTCTCCAGAACTCATTTGTTATTGCGTGACATAACTGCATTCATGTAATTTCCTGGAAGATTGACGAGGACTTGTCAGTTCTGATAAGCACGTTTTGTATTGTAACAGTATATTATTTCCTGTACTAGTTGTCCAGAAGTTGCATGTGTTGCAGTGCTGAATGTATAATTTTTCTATTTTAGTTATTTATTTATTTACTTTAGTGGAGTCTAGTGTTTATTTTAGCTGACAGGTCAAAGCGTTTCCATTATAATATTATTCCATTATAATATATTACTGATCTGGCTCATTTTATCTTTGCACCTGCAGGACTTTTGTTCCCCTGAAGCTCCGTTTCCTCCAGTAAACTCGTCTGGGACTTGGCCGGGCAGCCCTCCCAGTCCTTTCATCCTTCTGTCTAACTCCAGCATCCTAACCTGGGCCTCCAATGTCAGCTACTACACATCCTGGCCACCCCTCAGTGCACTTCGGCTGTTGGCTTCGCATGAGGGCCAGTCGTGTGTGGAGGCGTGTCAGAGTGCAGGACTAATCTGCGAACCTGCCTTGTATCGTTTCATCAACATTAAGGAGGCCTTCGGCGCGTAAGATTTTTATTCAATTTGGCCAAAATATATTTCTTAATCTTTTTATATGCTCCTATGGAATCATAACAAAACAGTCATGTTTCATCACAATCACAACTTTTCATGTTGTAAAAACTGACTGTTTTTACAACATGAAAAGTGTGTTCATCATGTTTATTGTAACATTTCCAAGTACCATCTTTGTGTGTGAAGGTACTGCAGATTCATTCTGTAATATCAGCTTTATACCCTTGATTGTGCAGAACAGTGGCATTGCACAACTGTGTCCTTGCCCAGTGCACCAGCTGCACTATTGATTATTTTGTGAAATGCCTTGAAAATGAAATGCATCTCAAGAAGCTCGTCTTGCAACAACAATACATTTGACTAACTAACTTTCTCTTCACACAGTCTCATGCCTCATTTGCACTTCGACTTTCAAAATTATGCAGCAGCACAACGTGCAGCAGAAGACAATAGCTTACCCTTTACCTGTAATAGTTCCCCTCACACCTTGAGGTCCTTGAGGCAGAACTGTAACATTAATATTAAACATATTAGTGGAATAATCATTGATACCATCTGGCACTCATGCTAACATTAATGTGTTGTTTTAGTTAAAACTTCATCTTGACAAACTGTGCCCTCCTCTGTCTTTGTTTCCAGGCTGGATTTCCAGTGTGAGGGATTGGAGTCCGAGGTGAACCACCTCTTCCCTGCCTTCTCACCAGAGCATGCTGAATGTGGCCTGCAGCAGGATCCGCTGCTGTTCAGCTGTGCCGGCTCCAGCGCCAAATACCAGCGCCTTTGCCCCTGCAGGGACTATCGTAACGGCCAGGTGGCACTGTGCAGAGACTGCCTATGACCCGAGGAGGACTCTTTTCTGATACTTGCCAAGATCCTGGCTGTCCCATGAGACTCTCTTTGAAAAGGGGAGTCTGCAGTGAAATGCTGTAACACATGAACAGTGACCTTTGACCAAGAACTGGCTGCCAAAGTAGGTACGATGGCATTACCTCTCAGGGAACTGCATGATTGTACTTTGAATCTGTCAGGTTTGAAGGTTTACATGGCTGCATTAGGACCACAGTCTTTACAAAAATCGTGATAAAATGTGTCATGTGATGGATCAGTTAGATTAGTCAAGAAATCATGAGCAATCAAAAGGAAAGCTTCGATTTAAAAAAAACAATGTTGCAATGCTTGAATTTCACAAGTGTGTTTACTCAGTGTTTTGTGAATTCCTACAGTATCATAGTGGAGTTTGGATATTTGTACTAGATGCACCCAAAGCCATTTACACCATGTTGAGATGTACTATTTTACATGTCCTGTAATGAATATATTTGTACATAAGTGTTGTTTAATAAAATATAGGGGGGGCAGATGTCATTATTTATAATAGGAGATGAGTGAAAGTTATTATAATTAATTTTCTTTTAAAAGAATAGGACTCAATTGAATTATGCGACATCATCAATCTTTTATGGTCAATTTCACAAAGCCAAGTGCGGGGAAACATCCTAATTACTTCTTTCAGTCTGTGATTTATATGCAAACAGCGTTGGCTCAGATTAATTTGTTTATAAAGCAGTCCTTGGATAAAAGGTGACAATAGTGTTTGCAGAAGTATGTAGAGTCCCGCATCAATGTTTTGGCTTTTTCTTAGATCTAACTGAACAGATAGTTCTCTAGCTCTTACAGAAACGCACATTGTGCCGTCTTTTCTAGATAAAGATTTACTTTCCATAGTAGCAGAACCTTGTGAAAATTACAATCAACATTTATATAGTATAAAGAGATGAGCTGCAGCATTACTGTACAGTGATCCAAATTACAGCATTTTTTGGTATATATCATGAATGAGATGCCGTAGTATTGTTGGCAGGCAGATGGGGCAAAGGGTTTAAAGCAATGTCTTCAATCAATACTTACATGCACACACTGAAACATGTTTTAGGTTGCTTCGTTCCTCCTGCTCTAACACAGTTCTACTGTAAGTGATGAGGAACAAAACCCACAATCCTCTTCCAAACTTGTGCTGAAGCTAATATGAGAGGCTTTAGCAGCAAGCTAAACAAATGAGAAAGATACATTTTTATTTCAAAATTCCCTCCTAAATGTCTCCCCAGACAGTGTTTTCTTGCTGAGCTGATGCAGAGGGACAGTAGATCTGGACTAAAATGAATGGACCTGAGCCAGATACTCACTTGATTAGTCTAACTCAGACTACTGAAGCCTCATGTTAGCTGACCTTTAGGATGCATTTCTGCACAGAATAGGACTGTGGATTTTGTGCTATGTCTCTTACAGCCACCAAAATCTGTGTCAAACAGGCATGTGAGTATTGTTTAAAGACAAATATTGTTTAAGGACTAAGCCGGCTGATGGTACAAAGAGAATAGAAATTAATATTGATATATTAACTCTCAAAAGACAAACATAAGAGATGTGTTCCAGATTTGTCACATGGCCAATTTATCAAAAATTTTGGTCACAAGAATCATGTTATTTTATATTCATATATGCCTGATCACTTTTCTTTCCTGAGTATCTTGGGTATGAACTTGTCTCAGTCTCATCTTGAAATACTGAAGATTCTCCAGCAGAAAGCGCTGTACTTTCACACACATGTATTTACACTGTATGCTTTGTGTGCCATCACATGTGCGGGGCTCTTTAAAAATGGGTTCAGAGGCAAATATACTGATCCATTTTATGACTAACACTTTCAAGGTGCCATTTCCATAGTAATCTATTTCTCTCCCTCGCCATGCTCTGTTTTTCTTTTAGAATTTTTTGAAATAAAGTTTGTGTGGGCTTCATGAATGAAAGCATTAAATAAAGCTGCATATTCAGAGCTATTTTAAATCACCTTTTCAGATGGACATAATATGCACAGAAATGCTGCAATGTCACTGAAGCCATTATCTCGTGCGCTGCTGCTCCACCGAAGCCGAAACCCCTCCACTAAGATAAGAGGATTTTAATGAGACATCCTCAAAAGACAGAGTTCGGAATTTGCCAGTTTTCATTTAATGATAGTGCTGGTGCCTCTGTGAGTCATAGTAAGGACCATTTCACAATATGCCCATTTCTCCTTTACAATGTATAATCTCTGAACTAATATTGAACTTTCTCTTGATCCTCAGAAACCAAAGAAAAAAGAATATGTGTGTGTGGTAGCAGTAGTCAGGAAGGATTTGAATCTTTAAGGGCTTTTATGGAAAGAAAGAAGGTGCTGAACAAAAACCTCTGGGAAAGAAAAAAAGAATATCAATGTGCCACTTCAGAGTTTTCTGCAATGGTATTTTTTTCTGAATTAAATCTACAGTTCTGCACCCACAGTAAAATCTCACTTCTATTTCTGCTTTTCATCACTTAGAAAGTTTCATTAATTTCCTGGCAAGAAAGAACTGCAAAAGCAAGACATCAATAGAAACAGCAGAAACCACACACTGATGGTTTTACATCTGGTAGATAAAATGTGCTCCTTTGCCAGGTGTTTTGTTCTAGCAATCTATTGACTTTGTCCTCGGACAGATATTCCACACCCCTCTGTGGATCAGTCTGGGACTCTGTGTGCCAGAGAGACTGCCTGCAAGCACGGAATGCTCTGCGATGACTATTTCAGTAACACAGTGAAGTGAAGTGGAAGAGAAGTTTATTATGGAACTCTTTTATCTCACTAGCTGTGGAAAATCTTTGCTGGCCAAATGATAACAGTATTACACAAATAAAGGTCTGCACACAGGCGGTTTGCATACGCATCACGCATGCCCGCCTTAAAAGTAGTCTTGTTTCTATACTGGAACATGTGCTGCACAAAAATCAGCTCAGAAGTGTACAGCTTATGAAAGCCCTTTGTTTTACAAAGTGAAATCAGGGGAGTAACTAGATTAAATTGGATACTTATGGCGGGTTTATCCCTGCTGGTTCTGTAATTATACTTTTGCCCACTGCTGCTGTACTTGTTTCATGTCTGAAATGTTTAAATTGCCTTCTGCTGTATGAATAGGGTTTATTACTACTAAATAGTACTAATTAGCAAATGTTAGCATGCTAACATGCTAAACTAAGATGCTGAACATCATAACATTACACCTGCTAAACATCAGCAGGCTATCATTTTCATTGTGAGCGCATTCGCATTTTGCTTAAAGCACCGCAGTGTCCGAGTACTGGACATTGCCTCACAGTGCTGCTAGCATGGCTGTGGTCTCTTAGACTTGTTGTTATGTGACATACAAATAAAAGAGTCACAAGAAGAATGCAGGCCAGTATCTCCACAGTGAGCCTAGAACTAGACAAACCAGAGACCAGCAGAGACAAATGAGAGAAAGTCGAGTCGGATGTCAAGTCAAGTTAACTTTATTTATATTGCCCAATATCAGAAATGTGCCTCAAGCAGCTTTACGATCTGTACAGCACACAATGATTTGGATAAGGAAAAGCTCACCAGTCCTTGGCTGAACCCTCGTACTAACTGTCAGCTGGGGCCTATGGAGTTGCACTGGTTTGTAGCCTTAATACCTTCTATACCACCCACCATAACCTAACCATTCCCAAATAATAAAAGTGTTGCCGTATACTTTCTTTGTGTCTGATATAACCAAATTACAAGTGTAAAGAAAGAAGTGAGCTTCAAAACTGAAAACTAAGTTTGCAGTGCCAGTAGCCATTTGGTTTTTTTGTGGAGGATTTTTGTGTTACATCTTAAAGGATCCTTCTTAATGCTGGGATGTAAAAAGGAGGCTTAGGAGAAAATGAAAGTTATCGGTAAACCTATTACAGATTACAGACCAACATTCTGGTTGAACTTTGACCCACCCTACTTACAGGAGTTGTGTGCAAACACAGCACAAGTGGTATGTGGTAAGTGTACGCATGCATGTGTTGGTTGTTTCAGCAAGAAGTGCTGCAACAGAACAACTCCCACAGCACTGTGAAACTGTTCTTCACTAGTGAATTAGACACTGGCCATGACACTGTGATTCATGGCATGGCAGGCCACCTTTTCTAAAGAGAGATGTAATGCAGACTAGTTTAGGAGTAATCACTTTTCTCCACACACAACAGACACCTTCATTCCTCCTGCATCACACTCACCTCCCCACCCTCTCTGCTCGCTTGCTCCTTAGTGCTTCTCAATTTATCCAGGGTTCTTTGTTCTCCTCTCTATCTTTATAAATCTCAATTCTCATCTCCTCACCTGAATGATTTCTTTTTTTTAAACACTGAAAACTTCTCCATAACCAATTACCCACCCTTTACATTAATGCTGTATAAATGTGATACTCATTTCTAATCAATGCTCGCTTTTGCTCAGCCGTGTCTCTTAGGCTCTTTGGTATGGGTGACAGAGTGGAGACTAGCTGCTCCACTGCTGCACACACAAACACACACACACACACACACAAAGATAAGATATTATTTAGATAAATCTTTGTGTGTGTGTGTGTGTGTGTGTGCATACTGTATGCAGATACCATTCTCCATAACAATATGTGTCTGAAAAACTGACACTCTCTGAGACTTTACTAATGGAGTGTTCCTATTACAACTAAAGAACTGCATAGTGGATGGCATTTTGGTCAATTTGAGAGACATTTTAGTATAAACTGTGGTGCACCAGGTTAGTAACATGTATCCAGGATAGATTTTACAAACATATGATGTAGTTTTATTAGTTATAATGATAGTCATTGCAGTTTACCAACAAAGCTATACAGTCAGGTACAAATCTCTGCCTCAGTTTTCAGCAATTCAACAGTTTAAGAGTTCAACAGCTATTAAAGCTGATAGCTGATTTCTCTTGTTTTCATATCATTTTATTCTGTGAAAACACTTTCTTGTAATTGCATTTGTGCTCATTATGCAGATTAATCGGCTGGTTTGATCATTTTGCTTGTTTCACTCGCTGCACTTTTTATGCTTTTTGCATTCCCCACGTCAATTAAAACCCACTTGAGGCGAGCGCAGGGACCCACTTCACCTACAACAATCACTGCTGCTAATATTTCAATTGCACTTAACAAAGGGAATAAGTGCAATGGAAACTTGCTCGAGGTCTGTGTGTTTTTTGCAGGATGGGATGTGTATGAAGCACCTGAGGTAACTGATCGCTCACCATTCACAGAGAGCTCTGCTGCTGTATGATAAGTCTCCCCTGTCTACCACAGTGAAGTCAGCTTCATTTCAACTGAACCAGGGGCACCACAGGTGTGTGTGAGGGGGCAGTGCAAATAGAGCAAGTATCGAATCACAAAGGTTGGTGTTGTGTTTTCAGCTTAACACCCTCAGAGAAGAACCATAACACTCTCTCTCTCTCTACTGATACACCATACTCTCATTAGAATGTGATCTGCACCAACTCCCATAGATGCTCTTAAAAGCTGTTTCATTGTAAAGTTCACTAGAAATCACATCATTAATGCAAACACAATTTAAACACAATGGAGATTTTATCCACCTGATTCAAATAGATGTTACACTTAAAGCAGCTGAAAACTATATTTTTATAATGAAAATGTATTAAATGACAATGTGAAAACAATGTGACAATGCGATAGAGGTCACTCATTGATACTGTTTTGGCTCACTCTCACCATCTCAAAGCATCTTTGGCCACAGCAGGTAACTGTTTTTAGTGGAAAAAGCTCCTAAAAAACAATAGTACACTACCTGCTCAGCATCCAGCGTTTGGTGCTGATGGTGCAGGTAATTTCCCTCAGATGTTGGTAGAGACCAAAAACAGAGCTAAAAGCAAGTGAATTTACAGAAACACAACTCCAAATGATTGACTATGCTGCACAGTAACAGATGAAAAACAAAAATTTCAACAAGGAACTTTAGAGACGATGATATGTAAATGTTGTGTTTACAACTTGTAACCACTGTCTTTTAATTGTTTGACATTTTGGTAAACACGCTTGTCTGCTTTCTTATGGAGAATTAGATGAGATCTCTTTATCTGTTTGTTGAAAATAAGGATACAGCCAGCAGCCGTTTGGTTGCTTATGTGAAGGGTTATTTTTGGCTGGGTTCAGTGTCTTTTTGTTCAGATTAAACAAGCAAGATATAACATGTTAATTGGTGACATTTAGAGGTACTGGTAGGCCGATTCTGTTACCTTCATCCAAAGCCAGAATAGCTTCTTATCTTCTCATCCAACTCTTGGCAAGACAGTGAATAAGCATATTCCTTATTGCCAAAGTTGAACGAAAGTTGGCTGAAAAGCAGGGAAGAGTGCCTTTTTGTAATTCTGTTCTGTAATTCTGTTATTCTGTAATGGCTCTACTTAAGTGAAATTCTTTCCTCAAGTCAGAGGATAGTCAAAGTTGTGAGTTCCGTTGTGGGAAATCCGTTTTTTTCATATGTGATCATATTTGATGCACTTCCAGGCTTCTTCTGACAGAGTTATGGCCTCCAGGCAGCACCTCATTCTGTTGAATTTTCCACTCTCTCACAGTAAATGGACAAATTTCAAATGAAACATATCTGTGTATATTTCCTCAGTAATGCATGTCCTCAGTGGCAATGTAAAGCACAATGAGAAATCAAGAGGCCACTCCGCAGTCATTCTCACTTACTGAGTCATCCTCGTCCATTGCTGCCAGTGCCACTGCGAGCTCTAGCAACAGACACCCAGACTGCATCTGCTACAGCTGTCTCCCTGTCAGCCTCTGTACAATTCCAAAAAGTCTAGAGCTGAGTGAGTAGCACACTAAACATATAGGAAGCAATTCTCCACAGACTTGTGTGAAAAAGAGGTGGCAGGTTTTGGCTAAAAAGAGGCGCTAGCTGTCTGTGGTACAGCTTTTAGGTAAATGGGAGAGGCTTGGTGACTGTATACCTTTCTGTCACATTGGGTGTGCTGAGAGACTGAAGGGAAGGGGATGAGAGAGAGAGAGAGAGATGTTCATCCCTTATAGACAGCCCATCCGCTCCGGTGACCCTGTTACCTGAGTGGACTGTCAAGCTATGATAGAAGTGACTGAGAAGGTGTGAGATGAATTGGGGCGTGTGGGGAAAAGGACTGACCATTCTGCAGAGAAAATGAATCAGTGGGAAAGAGAGATTAGAAAACAAATGACTAAAAAGTAGGAAAAAGCATCGTGACAGATGGGTTAGAGGCTGGGGGCTTGTTTTTAAAAGAGTCTGGAAAGAGTGAAGTGGGAGAGAGATGACAGAAAAGGAGAAAGCAGTGAGTGTCAATGATAGCTTTTATTAGGGCTTCTCTGGGCAACTTCAAAGTGATCTTCTACAAACACCATACCAAGGATATACAGTAAAAGGCCAGAGCTCTCAAACTGAAAAACATGTTTTCTTGGATCAGTGTTGTAAGGACCTTGATGTAAGAGGTTTTGAAAAGATCAAAGATACCGTGCAGTTTTACAGCCAGCATGGTGCATGTTCTTATGAGTTATTTAGTGAAGTATGGATTGATGCAGGAGTTGAGAGGGTTGCAGAGGGGAAGAAGACAGAGAGTGTGTGTAGGTTCTGTACAGTATGTTCTTAGCGATCAGCTGCAGAGGGAGATACTGTTAAGAAACTGCTGTACCAGCTTTCAAAGTAGTTGCTGGAAAAGTGAAGGAATTGTCTACAAATGCTTGTACTTAAAGGGTAAGAAACGCCCAAGTGCAAAATACATAGAAATTGCAACTGCAACCAAAAAAAAAAGAAACAGCTGAGAATGCTGAGACAGACGAATGTGGCGTGTTTTGATGTACAGTGGGCTACAGTAGGGCACAGCGAGAGGGTTAAAGACCTTAAAATATCAGCTGGAGCAACACATCAGACCTAAAATAGGTACGTAAAATTGGATTGCTCCATAATCCACCTTCTATAGTTGCTTCACACCCTGGTCCTCTAAACCATCTGACCCCTGCCACAAACAGAGAATGTCCAATCATAGCTTTGCAAACACAACTAGTCACAGCAGGCCTGTCAAGCTTTGGATTTCCCCACATGTTGGTGTTGTGCATTGGCTCTAATAACAACAACACCATGTATCATAATCAAAAGAGCAAACATGTATTTTTCTTATTAACTCCTCATTAATTAAACAATGTATTTATCCCCTCTAACGTAAGCTGAAAATGTTATCGTGCCCACTTAAATGGTTTACTTCTTTCTGTAGGAAAGGGCGTGCCACTAGCCACTAGTCACAGGTCACATAAATAAAATGACCTGTTCTGGACTACCACTTGTGCAGTGGGAAAACAGAAAGCTTGACATTGACGTGAAGCAGCATGACTAAGTTAGTTCACTGAGTCCTCATTCTATCCCAGGATGGAGGCCAAGTTAACAGACCGATTTTGTCCCTACACCTGTTGAGAAATTCAAAGTCACTTATTTCCATTTGCAGATTGATGCATGAGAAACATTTTAATTCACTAATAAAGTACATGTGTCCTTTATGACCTATACTATAAGCATGATTTCTACCCCAGGCTTTTCCTACAAAGCCCTGCCTCTACGTTCATCTGGAGCATTTGTGACTGTCGTTTCTCTGTCAGCCTTGCCCGGCTTCTTTTGCGCAGGCCCTGCCAAAGATGGTGTCCCTTGAGCAGCAGATGGCTTTGAGCCAAAACGCACATCCTGTGTGGTAAATCATTGAGATGTTTACCCTGAAACGCTTCAGATGAGTACCTCGGCTCACTGTTTGCAGGCAAAAGACGATGTTTGATAAATGATTAATCGCTTTGCTAATCAATTCCCCAGACTTCCTGTTTGATGCTGTGGATTAGTCCATGACTCAGTTAATGGTTGTATGGAAAGAGATGTATTTGTTGCGTGTGTGTCCTTAAATGAGAAGACAGTAGGAACAAAGAAAGCTTGCAGGAAACTTTGGGTCTTCGTCATAGTTTCTCCAGACAGCTACTTTATATTGTGTTAGTACCAATTATTTATTTAAAAGGGAAATAATTGTCTTGCCATTTTTTTCAAGGTTGCTGATATTATCTGCAAAATAGCTGATATACCAGCTATTTTAAGAAATCTAATAAAAGAAGCTGCAGGAGTTACTTATTCCAATCATTTAAGCCACATGCACAAGCAAATAATTCCATAGGTTGACAAGGTAATTGCAGAGAATTGTTTCCTGAGCTGCTAGATCTTTGTAATGGCACAATAATTACTCTTCATGCAACACAGAGTGACACCAAACACAGGGGTGCGTGTAAAAGTGTGTGTGTGATAACAGGCAGTGCTACCAGTGTCTGGTGCTTGGTCGGCATCAGGGTGAACAAATAAATCAGAGTGGCATGTTACTGTCACGTCTCCCTGCTATAATCTCCCACTTTGATTGGCTTTAATTAATCTCATTTGAGCTGGTTAAGGCTTCCCCTTGCACTGACGAACACAGCTGTTGCCTGGCTTGTCAGAGCTCACTAAGTACATGTCACCACTATCATGTGACACCAAGTTACCTCTGGCAACATAGTACGGCCTCAAAAAACATCTGGATTTCGTCACACCTGAGGACGTATCTGTTTTCTCTCTCTAGTATCACCTGTGAAGCCTGATATATGCTGAGACAGTCAGCGACTGAAAGCAGAACACCTCATCCAGTCTTCTCCCACACACTTCAGTTCATACAGAAGAATAAATGTTGATACAGTATATATGTGGATGTCTTATGCAATATACTGCATCAGGATATCTTTACTGAAAATGTGAGAGTATGAAAAGAGAATAGCCAGCTAGTGGCAGCTGTGGGGGAGACAATGCCTTCCAGCTGTCACACAGTGAATAAAACACACTTCCACCCAAAGGTGTGTGTGTGTGGAAGCTGAATTAATTAATTAAAACAGACCATGCAGAAAGTACATTTTGAGTTATAGCTTTAAATTAATTTAAATCAATTACTTATCAAATACTTATCCTGGAGATATGATAGTGGAATTGATTTTCTCATCTATCTCTCTGAAAGACAGAAAATGAGCATATTTTCCAAAAAGTCGAAACAATTCCTTTAACATTGTTCCAGGTTAACGGTAAACTTATGTGTAATGCAATGTGATTAATAAAACATCCAGGCAGTTAACAAGAACTTCTGCCTGGCTTTAATTATTCATACCTTGCAGTAGTCTAGTTCCTGTGATACTGTAACTGATGACCACCTGAATATGAACACCTGGTAAATTCATGATGTTAACATGGTATTTCCTGATTTTTAACAAAATGAAAATCTCCATCAAACAAGCTGACGGATTTTGGGATGTAGAAACAGAGCCAAGACAAGATGACTGTTATGAGATTGACATAACATTCTTTAAATCTCCTGAATGGGTTCTTCTTTCCACAGCTGCCCGAACTCTGTACGCTCCAACGTCTTCCTCATTTGAATATGAAAGGGCACTGGAAGCATACATCATGATGATTGATTCTGAGCAGAATTGAGGGAAGAGCCATTTGTCATATTCTGCATCCAAATCCAGAGCATTGCAATCTGTCTTGATATCAAAAGACCAACACGTTATAGATTTACTAATTAGCAATTCTGAGGTCATTATTACACCTGAATAAGAACTGGCTGCGGCTTCCAACAATACATCACCTTTATGATTGAAGCCAACACCTGCACCCCACCTATTAACATTACTCCACTAGCCATGTGCCTATTGTAGCATACGCACAACCTGGGGAGTATTTTTTAACCTTGACAGTTTTGGCATGCTCTGAAGTCTGCAGCCTTTCTGCAAAAATGTCACAGGTGTTGTGGTGAAGTGTGTAATATGCCTGTTTAGCTGGAAGAAGCATGAATGTGGCATCTGTTGCAATTTTTTGAGGACAGTGTTGCATGTGTGGGATAGCTAGTTGTCTCCCTCATCTTCTTTCACTGTCTGTTCTCCATATCCTCTCCATATCTCTATTCCAATGTTAAAATGTATTTCTCTCAGATGTAATTATTTCAGTGCAGCTCCCAGGCAATAACGTGATTTTCTGTCTTACAGTGATTTTCTGTGGCTAATTTTAAGTTTTCCTGCTCTGCTTGATGTTTCTTTGAACGAGCGTGCACTTCAAGAATCTCTTTTTTTTCTTAGATGAGAGGCATGGGATTTCATAAATCACACCTCATTTCTCTTCTCTGTTTCAAAGTTGATCCTTAGGGGTGAAATAAAAGCTGGCACAGTTTAATGTGGGTTTTTTCTTCTTTTTTTTTTTCTTTTTACAGAGGATGGATGGGATTACTCTATGCATGTGAGCTGTAATGGTTATTAGAGCGTGACCGTGCGGATGTTTGGCCGGACGTCTGACACTGTGCTGAAATAAGCTTCAAGGTGACAACAAGAGGTGGCAGTCATGCCACTTTCTGTAAGAAGGAGATACAACCCCTGACAGAAGACATCATCAGAATATATTTTGATTCCTGAAAACTGTCTAGGTAAAAAATAACCCCCACTTTGTACACATTATTAATACTATTTGAACTTCTTTCTGCTGTTCCTCTTGGGCGTCTTGTCTAAAAGAATAGTAGGCTACTTCTTCATGACCAAAATATCAGAACATTTATCTAGGACTGGTGCAAATATACAGCAAACCCAGTCCTACTTAGAACAAAAAAATAATACATTTTCAGCAGCCAAGCCCAAAAATGATCCTCATGTTGGTTTGTTTTCCCTATCTTGCTTTGTTTTCCTCACCAGCGTGCTTTAAGATTAGATTCATGAGTGTACTGAGCAAAAAGCATGGTGCTTATAAACACAGGGTTAGTGTGTGTGGGTGGAGGAGACTAGGGGAGGAAATCATTCCGCTGTTAAAAAACACAAGTAGAATATCTCAGCCACTGCATTTATATTGCACCAGTTCAATTAAACAGCTACATGGTTTCTTCCCACTTCAATAAGATACCCAGTACCAAGACACCCCTCTTAGTTCAGACAGATCATACAGAATGCAATGCAACTAACAGAGCAAGATCTGCTTTCTTAACTCTTCAATTAAAAATCTGTCAACCAGGACATTCAACCACACAGTATACACCCATACTTATTATTTAATTTAAGTGGTTTGTTTTGACCTTCAGTCTACGACAGGCCTTTACACCAGCTGGGATCCTGAATAATAATAGAACCGTTGGCATTAAAAACACAGTATCTTACAGTAGAACGCACTTTAGAGACATTCTGCAGGTGCTCTGAATTTTAATTTTAATCTGACATTGGACAGTGAGGTGGAACTGCAGGTTGTGCTTACAGAGGAAGCCCCAGAGTTGATGTTCTAGTCTGGTGTGTCAGCTTGATCCTAGCCCATGTTCATGTGTTTTTACCAAAAGTAATTTCTTAAGTAAAAATGTGTTATATGCGAAAGTTCTTTTCGCATATAACACATTTTTTATTTTCCATTTATTAGACGTGGAGTTATTAAGACACTTTGTGGAAGCTAATGAGGATCCAAATAAAGAAAAAAAGATCTATATATAATAAATACATTATATATATATATATATATATATATATATATTATATGGTAATGGCCTGAGG